>SJYX01015331.1:0-22650 GCA_006410675.1 Oreotragus oreotragus | reverse complement strand
CACACACACACACACACACACACACAATCTTTATTTAACCAGATAATTTTCTAAAAAAATATATTGTTGAAATGATATTTTAATTTTTATTTACAAAATGCTTATATTTAGATGGAATCTTTGAACTGGCTTACTCAGAACTCTTTCAAGTTTGAGCTAAATTTTTGATTTATATTTGTTATTCATTTACATGTCAAATTATTTTAACAAAAATATAAAGTCTCAGAACTTGTCAACATTCATATCTTGGAGTAATTAACAAAATCATATAGTAGATTTCTGTTTATGTTGTTTATGTAAAGGCTAATAATAAACTAACTTGGGAAAGACTAAGTGTTCATTATAGGTTTCAGTTTAAGAAGCTATTAACTGAGAGTTTCAAATATGAAGAAATTAAAATTCAATACCATTTATTCACAGAAATATATGATGTCTTATGTATGGTAAATAATCATCCCTTCAAAAAGAACCATGCAAAACAAATCAATAGATTTGATCATTGTTTTTCTGTTAGTGTAAAAACAGATGCTTACGCTGGATTTAAAGCTATGATTGTTTAGTTGCTAAGTCATTCCAACTCTGAGTCCCCAGACTTGTAGCTGGCCAGGCTCCTCTATGAGATTTTCCAGGTAAGAATACTGAAGTGGGTTGCCATTTCCTTCTCCAGGGGATCTTTCCAACCCAGGGATCGAACCTGTGTCTCTTATGTCTCTTGCATTGGCAGGCAGATTCTTTATCACTGAGCCACCAGGGAAGCAAACATTTAGAATCTAGACAGTCTGAATTTGGGAAGCTATACATATTTAAAGAACATGCCTAGAAGGCCTTCAAAGATCACTTATGAGCCACACATATAAAAGGAGCCACACATATAAAAGTAACCACAGTTGTTTTTGATCAAAAAAGTGATGCCAAACTAGGGGATTTATTGTATTAAGAAAATTGAACTGCAAATGAGTTTTGACTGCTTTCCAAATTGGAATTTACTTTTATCAAGCAGAGGTAAACCACAGTTGGGGATATTCACATCAACTCGCTACCAGTTTTTAGATTGTTTTGAACTGGGAGTCAAACATATTTTGATTCATTCTACTGGCTTTGTGATATATGTTTAGTGTTTTAAGGTAATAACTGTGAAAAGGACAATCACTTGAATCTTTCCATATGCTTGTTTACAAGCCAATATTATTAATAAAGACTTGATTTTTGGCATGGAGTTATATGCAGACTATGTGCTATATAGTGTATATAAGTTTTTCATCCATTTAATAATATTTAATATTTATCAAATAAAATACTTCATTATGTTAAATACCTGAATATCACACTTTGAGGAACTCAGAACTATATATACCTTCTCAATACAATTGAGGGGGTAATCAAGTCTGAAAATCAATCAAGTATTACAAAATCACTAAGATTTTCTCCTAAATAATTGTAATAAATTTTTCTTTTTCAGGGGGCAGATTTGTGAATATGCCATAAAATTTTTCTGGTGAAGAAAAGTTCATGCTTTTCACACCCTAAAGCTATGAAGGAAATGATGAAGAACAGAATGACATATTAATGGAAATGTCAATTGTTCCCAGCGAAGGAAGGGATGTGGCTTCTGGTGAAAAACTCCAAAATGGGAGGAGGAGCAATACGGCCAGTCTGCTTCTAAATCCTTCATGAATTTAGGCAAGGTACTTCCTACTTTCTTTGTTCTCTTTTAAAAGCAGAAATTCTCATCATGCTTAACTTCACTGTTGGCCAGTATATAAATCATAGATACTATTTTTATAAATGGAAGGAATCAAATTATGTAAGAAAGTCACTGCTTTCAAGTGCCAGTAGCAGGTATACCTAACCCTGAATACAGCAAACTTTGTTTCATCTTGTTTTCCTGGAAAAAGGACAGAGTGAATAAAGTTATAGAAGTAACAATTCAGTGCATGCAGCCAGTCACACTTTAAAAAATTTCTGACCATTCCTTTCAGCTATTGATGCTCAGCATCCAATTATCCTGTAAGCACCTCATTTCATTCATATTGTACAATATAAGTAATTTTTCAAATAGAGCATGTAGTTGCAAACAAAATAATCACACTTGGGTTTCATGGCACATATTCTAGAAGGAGGGGAAGGAAATGGCAACCCATTCCAGTATTCTTGCCTGGAGACTCCTGTGGATGGAGGAACCTGGTCGGCTGCTGTCCATGGGGTCGCACAGAGTCGGGCATGACTGAAGCGACTTGGTATGCATGGCATTCTAGAAGGATGGAGGCAGAAGGTACAGAAAGCTTGTTTAAAGAGCTTAATGTTGCAACTGATGAAATGATGATAGTGAGATCCACAGCAGCAAAGTAGCATAGTGAAACTAACACACATAAACACACAAGGTGAAAAAAGAGGTGTGGAGTCTTTAAAAATAGGCTTGAAAGATAGTACAGATTGTTTGCATTTTGAAGTGTAAATAATTTAAGATTTGAAATAATACATCTAAAATTCAAAACACATCACATTGTTTAAATCACCTAAGTCCCTTAGTTTATTCTAGCAATTTGACAGTACTTTGTAGTGTCTTGCAGGTGTTACGTTCTTTTTTTGTAAATGGAAAAACAGCCACCTATAGAAAGTGAGGCAGCATTCACTTAAGGAGTGGTGACAGAGACAGGGAGACAGGCCATTTATTTGATGACTATAATCTATTTCCACTCCTGCTATTTTTGCTTAAAACTTTTGAGAATCCTTCACTTATTGTAATATACTCTTGCCTCAAGCTTTTAGGTCTGATTCAAAATTCATTTGCATGTGGAGATTCTGTCACTATCCAGTCTTTAGAAGACTGATGGCTATCATAAAATAGGTTTGTATATGTAAATTATAGGGCAATTATTTATCATCCCCATATCCAATAAAGCATAGAAATATTTGTGTTTTGAAATTGGATAAAACCACATGCTAAGAAAGTACAGCATGAAGAAGAAAAAAAACTCAACTTGTACAGTATAGAAGAGGAAAAAAACACAGTGATAGCTTGAAAATCCATGTTCTAGTTAAGTTCTTTTCTTTCTATAGTTAGAGAATATCTATAATTAATTTTATTATAATGATTATCAAGTAAAAGCCCTCTTGGACATCTGATGATAAAAAGACAGAAAGACAGAGGCAAATCTATACTCTTAAATAAAATGTTTGACTAATGTATATTGATAAAATAAAATATTCATGATTTTAGTTTATTTTTTGTTGAATTTATTAACAATCTTTATATATATTTATATATGTATGGCTTTGAGCAAAGACAAAAGAAATTCTCTAATTCATCCCTGATCATACAGTTGTTGTGAGAATCAGTTATTCTACTATTTTCCCAGCAGCAAAAAGATCAATCTTTTCAGTAATACATTTCTTTCTGTACAGTTTAAAACTCCATACTTGTGGGCTTAACTATGTACAGAGAAAAGTGGTCACTTTTCAACTAGTAATGAACTTTTATGTTACAGGAATGTGAGTCAATTTTCTTCTTAACCTAAGTATATATATTCATACATATATATGTATATAATTTACCCTGTACCACTTTATTAGTTTAACATATAAACCTTAGGGTTCTTTTTTTTTTGTCCATTCTGTTACAAAGTGAATAAAAACTTTATGGTTGCACTGAAAGACCATGCAATTCAATTTTACTTATGTTTCTCAATAGTGCTCAAAATAAAAAACCAAACATTTATATATATAAAAATATTTCACTACCAAACCCATTAGTTCTATCAAATGTAAACCTTTAATAATTTAAAGGACCAATAATGATCTTAATAAATTGAAGTTAATTGTCAGTATTTTAATAAAATAAAGGAGTTTTGTACTGATATGTAAATGGTCTTGCAGCTTCCCCATAGGTCCTAGGTAGACTGAACAATCCCTTTCTTACACCAATCCTGACACTCCATCATAAGTCACCAGCATGTTCATGATTACACATTGTCTAGCATTGTTGATTCCTTTCACACAAGCTAGAATTTGTTAGAAATTAAATATAACAACTCATTTTGGTATTATAAGTATTATATCCATAAAAGGCATAACAGGCGGCATAGATCCGTTTTAGAGTTTTGCTTTTGTTTTCTGTCCTCAAGTCTGTCTGGAGGCCCTGCCCCATTTAGTGCATGATCTTTGTTAAATTCTTCTTAAATGCATTGCCAGTGTCAGAGATACGGAAGACCTCCACTTTAGGTCCTTCTCTTAACTTGGGTTATTTACAGAAGTCTGTTATTGGGAATCTTCCAATTGTGTTCCAGTCATCCACCATACTCGAGGGGTGTGTTAGGCACAAATGATTTCTAAGGGACTTCTTTGAGAAGAAGCAGATGTTCACAGATCATGAACAGAGTTAAGAAAACATACAAACAACACAAAAACACAACGATGCTCGCAGACATTGACTTTAACCTCCTGCTTAATGTCACCATGTCTGTACTTTTTTCAGCACATTTAAAATAACAAACCTCCTTTCTAAGGGCTATGTTAGTCACCATATTCCTTAAGATTTACTAACCATTTAGTTAACAATAGACAAAGAGCAAATGTATGTTCCCAACAGATGATGCTATAGTGTATTTATTTTTTAAATTAACACCACAGTAAACTACCAACTACAGTGAAAGACACAGAACACACTGGCAACTCCAAATCAAGCTGTAGTTTACAAATTGTCATTTAAATGATAAAGATAATAACAACATTAAATGAAAGTGAAAACCTCACTTCTAGACTTAAGTCAGAGATCCAAGTCAGCCTTACAGGAATTTTAAGGTAGGCAATTAATGAATGGTTATACTTTTCTAGAAATGAGAAATACTGTAAGCTTTCCCCTACAATGACTGCTTTGAACCTACTTTTTTTCCCCCTAAGCATGCAGGGCCTATTTTCAGATGCTTGATTATGGCAAGAAAGAAGAAAAGTAATGATTTTTTGTATAATACAAGCAATTTGTAGAACCAAGCATACAATTTTGCATAAAACATTGCAGGTTAAAATAATATTGTAGGTTTCAAGCCATTGCATTACAGTTGAATAATTGTCACAATTAGGTTTTGTAAAATTTAAAACTCTAAGTTTTGAAGTGAAGCATTAAAACTAAATTCTTAAACAATGACTTTCACCTTCATACAGCACAGAAGAACTATTTTTATTTGGGTTGAAACAGTTATTTACAGCTAACATTGATTGAGTCTTGGTAAAAGTCTGATAACACATGAAGAGAAATATCCCTTCAGCTTTCTGAAAGATCAGTGAACGTGTTTGAGGTTAGAGACAGTCATATCTCTGTAACTACAGAGATCATAGCCAATGCTAGTCTCCTACCATGGCCAAGCATATGGTGTATTCTTTAACCTAATTCAAAATTCAAAGCACCAAAATACAATTTAGATTTAGAAAATGGGATCTGCTATTTAATCCTCTGTAATTAATGATTAACAATTTAGATGCAGAGGCACAGCTAATGAGAGAAGTTTTGATTGGTGCTATTCAGCTCACTTGAGTTGCCTTTTTAAAATCAGAGGTTTCCACGGAATCCAAGAACTCTTCATAAAATAGAGAAATACATATATCAAAGGAATTAAGTAAAAGTAGGTTAAAAATAAATAATCTTACAACAACATTTGAAATCCTTTAATGATTTAAAGAAAGGAAGACGTATAACACTGAATGCTAAACAAGTCTTTTGAACTTCTCTTGAGATTTTCAGATATAGATTTAATAGCATATTTATATATATATATATATTTTACATTTTGCATGTAGGCCAGAGCTGTCTAAAATATCTCTTCATAGTAGGCTAGAGGGATCTATCAGGAGATAGAATAAAATCAGATCTGAGAAGCGCCTCAGTTCGTTAGAGTACTTTCTGCTTTGACAATCAGCAGGGATCATAAATTTGAAGCAAATCGTGGCTTTTCCGCCTCTGGGTCTGTAGTTAAGACTGAGGGCGCCTCCCTCGGATGAGCGGCTGCTGGTGGAGGGGGGGCCGGGGGGACTCCTCGGTGCGGGGGGATGGCTCCCGACGACATCTGTCGGAAGAGGGTGACTCGCTGGGGGACGGTGCCCCTGCTCCCTGCCTGCAGGCCCGAGCCGTGGACCGTGGTCACGGGTTGAGGGATGGAGGCCAGGGACTCGCCCACAGTGGGATGCGGTCTGGAGATCAGGGTGGAGACCTCATGGGGCAGCGAGGGCTGCGAGGCCGAGAGGGGCCTGACTTCTCGGGTCAGGCTGGTGTTGTGAAGCGCCTGCGTGCTCTTGTGCACTTCATTTTTCGGTGTGGAGCTGCCAGGGGTCTGTGGCGGTTGGGGTGGCTGCTGGGGCTGCGGTGGCTGCTGAACCTGCTGCTGCTGAATGAGGGACAACTGGGAAGCCGTGGGGGACGCGTAGTGGAAAGTTCGAGTGGCTAGCGGGCTCTGTACAGGAGGGCTGCAGACAGCGGTGGTGTAGGAGCAGGGTGAGAGGATGGCTGATGGCTGGGGGGTCTGGGTGCTGGGGCTGGGGGAGTGCAGGTTGCTATGAGACAGACTGGTGGCTGTGTACACCGGCGGCGACTGTGTCCTCAGGCGAGAGGTCGGGGTAGTAGTTGAAGAGGTGGAATTCAGGGCTGTCATTTGAGGGTAATTGAGGGGAGGGATTGCCTGCACCATTTCCCTGTCGTGTTTCACAATCTGCTTCAGGATCTCGTTCTCCTGATTGTTGAAAACACCCGTGTTCAGATCCTTCTGGAACTTCTGCAGGAGAATTGAATTTTTCTTCCCTGTCAGCGAAAGGAAGATAGGCACTTAGAAAGTCTACAAATGACTGATGACAACTCCAAGCACCAGTGGCTCCTGCAAACAGGAGGATGGCAGTGTTTCACTGAAGAAGCTTAAAAGTTGAGCACTCACCTTTAAAAGACGCCAGATAGAAAGGCGCCTCCTGCCTCTCACGCTTCCTGTATCTTTCTGGTAAGTCTTACCTTCCACAGGAGTCAAGTTGAAAAGTCTGTAATATGGCAAAAGCCATCTTACTGAAGAAATGGAGACATGAAGACATAGCCTGAGGGCTCCCTGAGAGAAAACAGGGCACTTGGAACAGGATGGGTCTGACAGCAAGACTTCAGCTTCAAGTTCCTTTTTCAAGAAAGGTCAATGGAAAACATACTATGTGACAAGCACTCTGCCTAAGGCTTTGGTTGTTCTCCAGTTGCCAAGTCCTGTCTGACTCTGTGACCCCATGGAGTGTAGCGTGCCCGGCTTCCCTGTCTTTAGGCAGATTTATTTTATTTAATCCTCAACTCTTTGAGGTAGGTGTGCTTATAATTCGACTTCACCTAAAAGGAGACTGAAACATAGAAAGGTTAAGACCAGTGCCCAACAAAACATGGTTAATAAGTGACAGAGCTGGGCCAGGAAACCGGCAGATCTGATCACAGATTGTCTACAGACTTAGGAAGCAGCAGCATCTCTGTCGTGTGAGTGTTTGCTGGAAATGAAGTCTCCTGGGTCTCACCCCTTGTTGTACCAGGTGCTGCCTTTCACTCTGATGTCTGGGGGACTGTTACATGCATTTCTGAGAAAGAAAGGCCTTTGCTTTTGACCAGTGCCCTACACCAGTGATTCTCTGCTCTACCTGTGTATTTATCTCATTGCTGGAGTGATAAGAGTTACTGATTTCCAGCTACACCCTAACAACTAAAAGAGACTAACCAGACAAAGGTCCAGATTTTGGTACTTTTTAATCAGACTTTGTCAGGGGATTCTTATGTGCAGCCACACTGAGAACTTTTTCATAATCTCTCCTCTTCTGAGAGGTTGTTGTGAGGATCAAGGGGCACTGATGTATGGCAAGTGCTTAGCTCCCTCTAGAACCTCAGTAAGCACTATCTCTTCTTGCTATTGTCTTTGGTTTGCATTAACAAGACACTCTCTGGAAAAATAACAATTAGCATCAATTATAGGCTGATGAAAAGGGGGAAAATTAGTGATTTTTTAAAATGACATCAATAAAATAATGCCTTCGTAAATACGGTAACTGAAAAGTAAATCAATTTGCCAATCACTAAATAAAGTATCACATGTAAACTAACAAAGAATATATTTGAATAGAAATGTGGTGTTATAATTCACTTGGCTGCTGGGAAAGGCAATCATTTAAAATGACTGCCAATATGAACAGTTACTTGTCTTTTTACAGAATTGTCCTAATTTCTCAAAGAACAAAGACTTCTATATTAGTAGAAAATATAAATTCTTACTTAACATATTCCCTTTAACTACAGTATATGCATTTATAAGCAATGACCCCAAAAGTGAGAAGGATAGTTTTTGTGGTCATGTGAATAATCAACATTTCATAATCTGATTATTTGGGCCCTTGTGGAAAAATACTATAACTTTTAATGCACTGTTGGAATTTTGTGAAGATTAAAAATGCAAATACTGGTGCTCACTTGCAATTTTGTTGCCTGTATTATGGAATAAAAATAATTTCATGCAAATTTTTCTCATAAAAATTAATTGTAGTAAATTATATGAGAGAGATGCTCTATCAGAGTAACATAAAGTCTCTGTTGAAATACCTTGATTTTAATGCTTTTCAAAATATGGCTAGTTGGCTTAGGAAAAAACTCATATGTTCAGAAATTAGTCTCTGGTTCTACCATGAACACTCACGTATCACAAAGAGGGAAGTTATTTTCAAGTTAAGTAAAGATGCTTTCAGGAATACTCACGTCTTTCATGGGCACTGTCTCCTGGACACTCGGTCCTGTTACAGCCTCTAAGTCATCAATATGGTTTTTAATATGTGTGTTGTGTCTAGTGTGCATGTGTGCTCATGTCTGACTTCTTCCAACCCCATGGACTGTAGCCCTCCTGACTCCTCTGTCCATGGGACTTCCCTGACATGAATACTGGAGTGGGTTGCCATTTCCTTCTCCTGGGAATCTTCTTGACCCAGGGATTGAATCCACATCTCTTGTGTTTCCTGCACTGGTGGGTGGATTCTATTTCTCATTACTGTTGTGCCACCTGGGAACCCTTGTTATGTCTATAATGGCAATGTCGAAATACTACCTTTACTTCTCCTAACCAAATTTCAGATCCTTATGCAGTCTTCTGTCCTACTAATATAGAGGAAAAGAAAGATGTAAAGTGTAGAAGAAAAGCTAACAGAACCATAACATCAATCAAAAGTCCTTACCTTTAATAAGAATGCAGTTGAAGTAACTCTTTGTTTACTTTTCAGTAATCCCAACCCCATCTCCTTTGAGTTCATTGATTCCTTCATCCCTCCCTAACTCTCTTCAATAATATTCATTGTGTACCAGGTACTGTGAATGTAACAGTGAATTAGACACGATCTCTTCATTCATAAAGCTTAGCATCTCTAGAGCAATTTAAATAATAAAAGCTGTACTGTGATGGAGGAACATCCTAGGGGTATGGGAGAACATATCCAGGGTGCTCAAATTATTAAGGAGGAGTGGAAGGTCATTGGTTTCTACAGGGAAATGATGTTTAAATTGAAATTTGAAGACTAGTAGAGTTAAGCTGGGAAATGGAGCAGAGAAGGGTCTGGTGGGGGAGGAGAATTTGGGTGTTGAAAATGAATGCATACCACCTTCTGACATCAGAATGTTCCAGCATATCTTGTGAAGTTAACAGCAAGCCAATCTGATCTAATTTTACAATCGCAATTATTCAAATGTTTAAACTAGTGTAACTAGTAAGGCCTTATATATCAATATTTTAAGAGCAGAAAAGATTTTAAAATAAGTTGATGTCTGAAAATAAAGCATCTATGTGAGCATTTCTATTAAGGCTTTTTCTGCGTGAGTCTGTATTACAAACACTAAAGTTTCTACTGTGACAAGTAAAATGCACAATTATTTTCAATTTATAATATAAGAATAAGGTTGATCCTTAAAATTTAAAAGAAAACTTGTGATAAAATATAGTTTGTAATGTAGACTCATACTATTGTATTTATAGTTCTATTTTAATGCCATCTAGAATTTGTAATCATTATTTTTACCTTTTGGTATCACTGAGGAAATCAGACTGTGTAGCTAGTAAAAACAGAGATGAATAAACAAACCTAGAATACTTAGAAGAGAAAGTTAGTGCCTCAGATCTTTCTAGAAATATGGCTACAGCTAATTGCTGTTTCTATGCTAGTTAATAAGTAATCTGTAAACTAGCATTTGTGACTTATGACTGCAAATATATACTCAACCACTACATTAAAAGTGAATTGTAAATAAAGAAGAAAATAAACAGTACCTATCCTATCTAATCGGTCAATGGCAACCGTCTCAAAGGCTCTTCTCATCATTGGATATTCCTCCAGGACCTCATTGAAATTGTCCACAGAAAGTGAGTAAAGACGACAATACGTATCAGCTCGAACACTGGCAGTGCGCCGTCCCTTGGTCAGTAAGCAAATCTCTATAAAAACAAAGAAGAAAGATATGTTAGGGAATTTTCTTTAAAAGGCCATTGAGACCTACCTCAAAAAAAAAAAAAAAAGTCTCATGGTTTGATAAACCAATGATTAGCCACATTTTATATTTTATCAGAAAATACCTTTTGATAATTAAAAGTACCCAATTGATAATACTTAATCTTAAAAATTCTTTTTTTTAAACAGTTGAGAAAAGCTGAAAAAATTTATCTCCCCCTTTAAATTCCCCTCAAATAACAAAAAGTTGCAGAAAAAAGAATAATAAATATAAAATGGAGTTGAAAACAGGAAGAGACCATGTTCAGATAAAAAAGAGACCATGATCCAGATGAATTCTGGAAGGCAGAGAGGAGATGGTATCTTATAGATGGAAACCAAGTGCTCAAAGTGTTAGCTGCTTAGTCGTGTCTGACCCTTTGCAACCTCATGGACTGTAGCCCTCCAGGCTCCTCTGTCTATGGAATTCTCCAGGCAAGAATACTTGAGTAGGTTGCCATTCCCTTCTCCAGGGGATCTTCCCAATCAGGGTTCAAACCTGGGTCTCCTACACTGCAAGCAGATTCTTTACCATCTGAGCCACCAGGGAAGTGAGCACCAAATCACTGGCTTAGAAAGTCTTATGATCAAGCACAGCTGGGTCACAGGGTCACATGTATACGTTATAGGAATGCTTTAAGTAGTTCCAAATAAGATCAGTATAAAAATTATGTTCTAAATCCATAGAGGAATTTTTCATTTATGTAATTTCTAAGGAAAATCCTTTGTTGAAATTTTGATTCTCAATATATGGTAAGCAAATATTTGGAAATTTATATTTTCATATTAGGTAAAATCAATGACAAAAGTGATGATTTTCTATTTCATTTTCAAAAATTTATTTATTACAATCCTGTAGATTTTACTTCTTTAAACAATTTAAAGTAACAGAAAAACATTGCTTCAAAATAACATATTAGAAAAAAAAGGAATGAAAGTATTTCTGAAATACACACTCCCAACAAAAGGAAATATAGCAAAATCATTATGCAAAGGGCCTAAATTCACACCCCTCTGAACTTATTTAAAGAATTTCAGTTCATATTGATGAACATCATAAGTAAATTATGTGGTAGGCATTATGTCCTTGATGTTAGAATTGGAAGCATTAATCAAACAATATCTTCTTTTGTGTTAATTATATGCTGGTAATAAAAAGAAAAAATTCGTTTTAGTTAAGAATTCATTTAAACTCAGTCTGGTAAGAATAATATGCAGGCACTGTGGGAGTACTAAAGATGTGCATCTGAACCAATCTGGCAATTGAAAAGATTTTAGGAAATGCCACCTAAGCCACCAGTTACACTGTTATTGTTCATACTGGTAGATGTTTCAAATTTAATAAACAGTATTGTGTTGTGGCCAAGGTGGCGAAAGAGGAAGTCACTGAGGTCACCTCCTCCTTCAGGCACACCAGAATTACAACTGCTTACAGAGCAATTATTGATATGAACGACCAGAAGACTAGCAGGAAAGATCTTCTACAACTACAGATATAAAGAAGGAATTAGAGCAAGACAGGTAGAAGAGGCAGACATGCTGTACAGTTAAGTCCCCCATAACCCTGGGTAGGTGACCCACAGACACGATAATCAAAATGGCAGAGATTCCTTTTAAGGAGAGGGGAGCCTGAACCTGATGATAGGCTCCCCAGCCTGTGAGTCCTGAAAGAGATTCCCAGAAAGTCTAGCTTTAAGGCCAGTGGAACTTGCATTCTGGAGAGTGGGGGTGCTGTGGGAAATAGACTCTACCCTAAGAGTATCTGCAAAACCTCATAACCTCCAACATTCAAAAAGCAATAATTTGGAGGATCTGGGGTCAAACCTACTAGCTGATCTTTTAGAGTCTCCTGGATTGGCAGGAGGCAACTGGGACATACCCTGAGTACACAGATACTGGTGGCGTCCATTTTTGAGAGCTCATTATACCCTAAGGTCACTGGTGCTGGCAAGCACCATTTTGGAATCCTCCTTCTATCTTATTAACACTAGAACCCAGCCCTATCCACTAACTGGTCAGCACTAGCCCTGGGACTCTCTGGTCCATGCAGCCAGTCATGCTGGGGTCACTCAAACCTAGACAAAACAGCAACCAGCAACCGCTAGAGTAGCAGGAGTCAAAGGTACATTAGATGATACAGAGGCCTGAATCAGAAAACTGGAAAAAAGAGTAGTGAAAAATCACCCAGTCTGAACAAAAAAAAAAAGAAAAAAAAAAGGTGTTTTTTTTTTTTTTTTTTTTTAAGGTATAGTTTAAAAGACCTTTGGGACATCATTAAGCTTACTAACATTTGCATTATTAGAATCCTAGAAGGAGAAGAGAGAGAAAGTGGGCAGAGAACACATTTGAAGAAATAATAGCTGAAAAATTCCCTAACTTGGGAAAGGAAATAGACAGTCCAGGTCAGGAGAGCACAGAGAGTCCCAGGGATGATCAACCCAAGGGGGATCACCCTGAGACACATTATAATTAAAAAGGCAAAAAATTAAAGATAAAGAGAGAAGATTAAAAGCAGCAAACTAAAAGCAACTAGTTACATACAAGGGAACTCCCATAAGATCATTAGCTGAGTTTTTAGCAAAACCTTTGCATGGAAGAAGGGAGTGGCACAATATATTTAAAGAGATGAAAGGAAGAAACCTACAACCAAGAATACTCTACCCAGCAAAGCTATCATTCAAATTAGAAAGAGACATAGATATTTCTACAAACAAGAAAAAGCTGAAAGAGTTCGGCACCACAAACCAGTTTTATAAGAAATGTTAATGGGACTTCTCTAAGCAAAAAAGAAAAGGACAGAAAGATAAATATGACAGCTGTGAAAGAAAAAAAATCATTCGTAAAGGCAAATACACAATAAAGATAGTAGATCAACCAAATATAAATCTAGTAGAAATGTTAAAAGAATTGTGCATTTAGAAATAACTTAGTGTTGTAGGTTAATTGTACTTCAATTATTAAAAAAAACATGTAGACATGGAAGAAATGAATCAACATGCTAATGGTAGTTGTTTCTGGAGGATGGGGTTTCTAGGTGATTGTTCTTTTTTACGCCATGCTTTTATGTAGTTCTATTTGTCTGCAATGAACGTTCCTTACTTCTAAAATTAGAAAGAAATAAATGTGATTAAAATTGAAAAAATAATATTGTGAACTGTTAACATTTGTGTGCATGTTTGTGTGTGTGTACCTTTGGTGTGTGTAGGAAGACAAATCTCTATTGGTAAATGTTTAAGTGTAAAATGAAGTGAATTTACTCAGTCGTGTGTGACTCTTTGCAACCCCATGGACTGTAGCCTATCAGGCTCCTCCGTCCATGGGATTTTCCAGGCAAGAGTGCTGGAGTGGGTTGCCATTTCCTTCTCCAGGGGATCTTCCCGACCTAGGAATCGAACCCAGGTCTCCTACATTGAAGGCAGATGCTTTACTGTATGAGCCACCAGGGAAGCCCATTTAAGTGTAAAATATATTATTATACCATGGAATCTAGGCTTTTCTAATCTAAAAAATGTAATACAAGTATTTTAAACCCTATCTTAAAATTAAATTTCTGTGTCACTATAGTGCTAGTATTATATACAACTTATGATTGCTAAATTATGTCAAACTGATTAGCAATATTTTTATTGCTAAGTGTTGCTTTCTAATCTGTATTGTCATAGAGAATGATTATAAGCCTCATGGAAAATGACTCAATGACACAACAAAGACCTTAAAGTGTATCCATACTCTAACCAGAAATTTCACTTGAGAATCTAGCCTAAGGAAATAGTCTGTAATCAGAACACTGATATGGTGATATACACTATGCATTTATGAATGCATCTGAAAATATGGAATTGCCTTAAATAAATCAAGAATCAGAATCAACGATGTATTAGTTATTAAAAGTAAAGCTTTTAAAGTCTCTGTTAATAGTTGAATGGTCATGAAAGCTGAAGTGAGAAAATTAGGATACAACATTGCAATTATAGCATGATAAAAATGATCACATATAGTGCGAGTAATACAATCTACCAATGACAATAAAATCTTTCAATATGCACTGCTCTGGTTGGAAAATATTCTTTTATGTAGATATACTGTTTATATTTTTTCTTTTTTCAACTTTCCTTTATCTAAATTGGTTCTTTTTAATTTATTGAAGGATAATTGCTTTACAGAATGTTGTTTTCTGTCAAATCTCAACATGAATCAACCATAGGTATACATATATCCCCTCCCTTTTGAAACACCCTCCCATCTCCCTCCCCATCCCACCCCTCTAGGTTGAAATAAATTTTATTTTTTAAATGTTACTTATAAATTAATATCTAAGTACACAGAATAGAAGAAGAAAACAAGATAGGAAGGAATAAAAACAAACCTAATAATGGTGAGTTACTAGTGTGGGAGATTTCCTCATTTTTACCTTTCATTATTTTTAATGTGTTTTTATTTTGGCACTTACATTTTTAATTTACAAATGCTTTTTCATTTTCCTATGTTTGTGGTTTTTTCATTATATCTTCCTTTTTTGTTGGGGATGTAATATCATCTATCTTCCAGTCATCTCATGTCAACTACCACTGGTGTCCCAGGGCCTCTCCTTCCACTCACTCCTATAGGTATGTGAGGGGGATCCTCTTAAGAGCAAAGGAAGTGAGGCAAGGGGCATATGACCATGAGATCTAGTGACTGTATCCTATCCTATACCCCCAGAAGTTATCAGGCTGAGAGAGTAATCAGACTTGTTAAAGACATAGCTGAGGCAGCAGGTTGGTACCCCTCTAACCTAACCATTTAGAATGCAGTATACATACTAAATCAATGATTGTTATATGGTGGTGTGTCTTCTGTGAACAGAATTCAGGCCTAGTCCAAGAAACTAACGTCTTTCACCTGATACTGCCTCTACCTTGTTTTTTTGCATCTACTCCTAGGTGCTATATAATCCACTACATAAAGAGCTAGAGTTAATTTTTAATAAAAGAAGTCAATCATGTTATTTCTCTGCTGAAAAGTCTTCAAAGATTTCCCATTGTCCTCATTGCCCCAAGCTACATAGACCTCATCTCCTTCTACAATCCCTGATGCTGCCCACTGTGACCAATCATAGTGGCTTCACTCTTGCTTGAGCATGTCAAACTCTTCCTCATATCAGCTTGATTTACCCTGTTGTCCCTTATGCTTGGAATGTACTTTCTCTTGATCTTCACACGACTGGTAGTTTCACTTCCTTTAGGGCCTTGTATGGATGCCATTTTCTTTGCGAGGCCTTTCCGGACAACTCTATTGAAAATACCCTTACTCCATCCATCACAACCTAAATAGTTTGCTTTAATTATTTTAATGTACATGAAACTTTGTAAATAAACACTGTATGTGTAACAATTTAACATGAGATTTACTTATGTGCTAATTTGCTATTTAGATATTAATTGCTATTTAGGTATTATTATCAGAATCTACTCAGTATAAGTTCTATGTGGATAGGTGTTTTTCCTCTCTCACCTATCTTTACATCTCTAACACCTAGAACATGACTTGGCATGTGTTAATTGCTCAGTAATTATTTGAAATGTTAATGAATGGTGCAAACATTTATTAAATGATAACCAACTGATGGCTTCAGTGAATCTATTGCCTTCTTTTGCAGAGGATTTGGTTTCTTTTTCTAAGAATATCAAAATAGGAACAATCGTTAAAAATACTGTGAATGAAAGCTCATTATATTCATCCTATTTTAAAGAAAAAGTGCTTTTTATATGGGTAAGTTACACAATCTTTTGCTCTGAAGAAACCTTCTGCTGTCAAACTGGCTTTGGTAAGAATGTTTGATATGCCTGACCCAGATTTTATTATGAACTTCCAGATGAGTCATTATTTCATTGGGAACATTTATCCTACCTGTTTCCACCACTTCTTCTGGGGAGTTTAATCTAAATTCTGATAATACCAAAAAGGGCAGAACTTGTTTTGTTTTTATTATTAGTTAGCTTAAATGAGTTCCTTTGAAGGTTTTCTTTTATTTGAAATGCATTAATTCTGACTTTTAAAATTAAAGTAAGCTGTCAATACATAATTCAGTGTTGATATCACAGTTCTTTTTCAATGGTACAAAGCACTGCTATTAACAGTGAAGTTCATGAGCATCCAAGCCTAACTATATGTGACTATAGACACTATCCTGCCTATTTCTTTCTCTCTTTCTTTTTTGATATTCTTATGTTTTTCATATATTGTATTCCTGACTTTGTTTATTGTCCTATATCAAATCAGAAAAGTAAAAGAATAGCAAATTAAAAGAATAAAGAAAGTCCATGAGACTTACAGGATAAAACAAATTGATATATGCATCATGGGACTCCTAGCAAAAGAAGTGAGAAAAGGGCAATAAAACTGACTTAAACAAATAATGTTGTAACCTTCCCAATTCTGGGGAGGGAAAAGGACATCCAGATTCATGAAGCCCATAAGATGCAAACAGGAAGAAACTTAAAAACTTTAAAAATTCTATATTGAGAAACATTATAATCAAATTGTCAAAAGTCAAAGACAAAGAGAAAATTTTGAAAGCTGCAGGGGAAAAATAACTCATCAGTTACAAGAATTTTTTTTTTTTTTTTTTTTTAAGTATAGTTTAAAAGACCTTTGGGACATCATTAAGCTTACTAACATTTGCATTATTAGAATCCTAGAAGGAGAAGAGAGAGAAAGTGGGCAGAGAACACATTTGAAGAAATAATAGCTGAAAAATTCCCTAACTTGGGAAAGGAAATAGACAGTCCAGGTCAGGAGAGCACAGAGAGTCCCAGGGATGATCAACCCAAGGGGGATCACCCTGAGACACATTATAATTAAAAAGGCAAAAAATTAAAGATAAAGAGAGAAGATTAAAAGCAGCAAACTAAAAGCAACTAGTTACATACAAGGGAACTCCCATAAGATCATTAGCTGAGTTTTTAGCAAAACCTTTGCATGGAAGAAGGGAGTGGCACAATATATTTAAAGAGATGAAAGGAAGAAACCTACAACCAAGAATACTCTACCCAGCAAAGCTATCATTCAAATTAGAAAGAGACATAGATATTTCTACAAACAAGAAAAAGCTGAAAGAGTTCGGCACCACAAACCAGTTTTATAAGAAATGTTAATGGGACTTCTCTAAGCAAAAAAGAAAAGGACAGAAAGATAAATATGACAGCTGTGAAAGAAAAAAAATCATTCGTAAAGGCAAATACACAATAAAGATAGTAGATCAACCAAATATAAATCTAGTAGAAATGTTAAAAGAATTGTGCATTTAGAAATAACATAGTGTTGTAGGTTAATTGTACTTCAATTATTAAAAAAAACATGTAGACATGGAAGAAATGAATCAACATGCTAATGGTAGTTGTTTCTGGAGGATGGGGTTTCTAGGTGATTGTTCTTTTTTACGCCATGCTTTTATGTAGTTCTATTTGTCTGCAATGAACGTTCCTTACTTCTAAAATTAGAAAGAAATAAATGTGATTAAAATTGAAAAAATAATATTGTGAACTGTTAACATTTGTGTGCATGTTTGTGTGTGTGTACCTTTGGTGTGTGTAGGAAGACAAATCTCTATTGGTAAATGTTTAAGTGTAAAATGAAGTGAATTTACTCAGTCGTGTGTGACTCTTTGCAACCCCATGGACTGTAGCCTATCAGGCTCCTCCGTCCATGGGATTTTCCAGGCAAGAGTGCTGGAGTGGGTTGCCATTTCCTTCTCCAGGGGATCTTCCCGACCTAGGAATCGAACCCAGGTCTCCTACATTGAAGGCAGATGCTTTACTGTATGAGCCACCAGGGAAGCCCATTTAAGTGTAAAATATATTATTATACCATGGAATCTAGGCTTTTCTAATCTAAAAAATGTAATACAAGTATTTTAAACCCTATCTTAAAATTAAATTTCTGTGTCACTATAGTGCTAGTATTATATACAACTTATGATTGCTAAATTATGTCAAACTGATTAGCAATATTTTTATTGCTAAGTGTTGCTTTCTAATCTGTATTGTCATAGAGAATGATTATAAGCCTCATGGAAAATGACTCAATGACACAACAAAGACCTTAAAGTGTATCCATACTCTAACCAGAAATTTCACTTGAGAATCTAGCCTAAGGAAATAGTCTGTAATCAGAACACTGATATGGTGATATACACTATGCATTTATGAATGCATCTGAAAATATGGAATTGCCTTAAATAAATCAAGAATCAGAATCAACGATGTATTAGTTATTAAAAGTAAAGCTTTTAAAGTCTCTGTTAATAGTTGAATGGTCATGAAAGCTGAAGTGAGAAAATTAGGATACAACATTGCAATTATAGCATGATAAAAATGATCACATATAGTGCGAGTAATACAATCTACCAATGACAATAAAATCTTTCAATATGCACTGCTCTGGTTGGAAAATATTCTTTTATGTAGATATACTGTTTATATTTTTTCTTTTTTCAACTTTCCTTTATCTAAATTGGTTCTTTTTAATTTATTGAAGGATAATTGCTTTACAGAATGTTGTTTTCTGTCAAATCTCAACATGAATCAACCATAGGTATACATATATCCCCTCCCTTTTGAAACACCCTCCCATCTCCCTCCCCATCCCACCCCTCTAGGTTGAAATAAATTTTATTTTTTAAATGTTACTTATAAATTAATATCTAAGTACACAGAATAGAAGAAGAAAACAAGATAGGAAGGAATAAAAACAAACCTAATAATGGTGAGTTACTAGTGTGGGAGATTTCCTCATTTTTACCTTTCATTATTTTTAATGTGTTTTTATTTTGGCACTTACATTTTTAATTTACAAATGCTTTTTCATTTTCCTATGTTTGTGGTTTTTTCATTATATCTTCCTTTTTTGTTGGGGATGTAATATCATCTATCTTCCAGTAGTTGTTAAGAGTTCTGGTTTTGAATGATGGATATATGGATGAACCTCAGAATATTTCACAATATGGATGAACAATATGGATGAACCTCAGAATATTTCACAAACATAACGAAAAAAAGCAAGACATGACAGTCCACATAGTACATGCTACCACTGATATAAATAACAAATCTATTCAGATATATAACAGATTAATCCTGAAGAAGGAAAGGTCAACTCAATCCAATATTCTTGTTTAGAGAATTCCATGGACAGAGGAGCCTGGAGGGCTACAGTAGGTGGTGTCACAAGAGTCAGATATGACTTAGCCTCTAAGTCAGATTAATGGTTGCTTGAGGAAGTGGGTGGAAAAGGAGATTAACAGTAAGTGGGAAGGAAGAGCCTTATGTGGATGATAAAAACCTGAACCTGTTTGGTTTGCATAGTGTTGGCTTCATAATTTGGGAAATTTCTAAAAAGAGTGAATTGTTTACTTTAAGTGACTGAATTGTATATGTAAAACAGGTTACAATAACAAAGTAAAAGAAAAGGAAGTTTTAAAATATATTTTATCTTATTATATTTTATATTTAATTTCTGTTCTGTTTTCTGAATTCTTTCTTCTTACTCTAGAATCATTATTTCTGTCTCTGTGTTTAGATTTTCCCCTTGTAATATATTGAATGTTTTTTTCAAGGAACCTATTGATGTCCATTTCTACTTGAGGATGAAAACTCCAGTGATGTGGCCGAGTATATGAATTTGGAGTTTTTCTTTAAGGGTGAAGTTTATTCTCATATTTCCCTAAATGCTAGAACGAGGGAGGCTGTACTCCAAGGTTACCAATATCTTTCTTACTTGTTCTAATTCTCCGCTTTGTTCACTTGCTTTAGATAACAACCACTGGCTTTTTTCTCCCCTCAGGAAAAGAAACGCTTGGTTACAGGCTGTTCTGCAATGTGGAGGGAGGGACAGAGAGTCTATTGTCATGTACACAGGCCTTCCGTAAATCACTGTTGTCTCCTTCACTTTTCAGGTGGCCCTCTGACATCATACTCTTTCTTATGCAGCTTTTCTAGTGTTCTGCCAGGAGCTTTGCTGTCTCTTTGGTCACAGCTCTGAGCTTATATATTCCAAGCTCCCTCTACTTCTCCTTCAAGTTTCATCAGTAACCACCAGCATAATTAGAAAAAAAAAAAAAAATGTCCTGAACATCAGAAATTTACTTCTTCACAGTTCTGGAGGCTGGAGTTCCCAAATCAGGGTGACTGGATGGCTGAATTCTGGTGAGAGCGCTCTTCCTGGCTTGCAGATGGCCCTGTTCATATTGTGTCCTCACATGGCAGAGAGGGGGAGAGCGCCCCTCTTTTCCTTGATGAATATGCTCATCAATCCCATCAGGAAGACACCACACCTATCACCTCAACAAATACTCAGTGCGCTCAGTCATGGCTGTCTCTTTGCGACCCCATGAACTGCAGCCCGCCAGGCTCCTCTGTCTGTGGGATTTCCCACGCAAGAATACTCGAGTGGGTTGCCATTTCCTTTTCCAGGGAATTTTCCTGACCCAGGAATCAAAACTCGTGTCTCTGGAGTCTCCCGCTTTGGCAGGCAGATTCTTTTCCACTGCACCATCTGAGAAGCCCCCATCACCTCATCTAACTCTCATTATATAAGTTTCCACTTCCAAATTCCATCTCATTGCAGGGTAGGGGTTCAACTTATTGAATTTGGATTTGGTTGGAAGCATGTACACTGAGTTCATAACACCATTTCTCGTCTTGAAATACAATTTATATCCTTATTGTTCTTTAAAAAAAAACAAAAACCCAAACCAGAAATCCAGCTTTTTTGAGGTATAATTGATATGCAAAAAACCTGCACATATTTAATGCATACGGTGTGATGACTTTGGACATCTACATGTACCTCTGAAAACTTCAGCATATCCTCTCACTTCCAAGTTTTCTTAATTGCATGTTACAGAATATCTGAATTATACTGGTTTACCAATAAAATATCTTAATTATATTACAAAGCAAAAATCTGGGAGTAGGTGGGGCTAGTGCTAAGTTGGTATCTCAGTGATGCCAACACACTATGGTGATATGACTTATTTTTTTGGTTGACTTCTCATGATCACAAGCTGAAAGCAGCATTCTACATCTTCACATAAACTGTGTCTATACAGGGAAAGACTTCCTTCCCACATTTGTTTCTTTTAATTGTGAATGTAAAACTTTACAATATTTTTTTTACTACTTTTAATTTGGTTTCTAGAAAGGGAAGATATAAAGACATGGTAACATCTTAAGTCAGAAATGGATTTTTATTTACTTTTCTGTATGCTGAAAAATTATTTGAACACTTTTTACAATGAGTATGTGTTTCTATATTTTGTATTTAAAAATATTTATAAAGATTAGAAAAAATATAGCTACTCAATACTCATTTTGGAGATACAGTAAAAATACTTCAGCATAGATATAAATGTATTCATGATTTCTCTAAATTATTCTCTAATGATTGTTGGCCTCTATCATCTGGAGTTTTAATATAATGAATGCATAATATATCTAGCTAAATGAAGCAAAGGGACGTGCATTACATGGTAAAGGTCCCCATTACTTACTGATGAATCAGTTAAATACTGCCTTTGGTAAGAAAAGAAATCTTAATGGAGGATGCTTTTTAAATAAAAATGAATACATGTGTTATGAGATCTTACCCTTTTTATGATGTTGTTCAATCTTTTTTCCCTGATAGCGCAGTTGGTAAAAAACCTGCCTGCAATGCAGGAGACACCAGTTTGATTCCTGGATAGGGAAGACTCCCTGGAGAAGGATAGGCTCTCCATTCCAGTATTCTTAAGCTTCCTTTGTGGCTCAGCTGGTAAAGAATCCGCTCGCAATGTGGGAGACCTGGGTTTGATCCCTGTGTTGGGAAGATCCCCAGGAGAAGGGAAAGGGTACTCACTCCAGTATTCTGGCCTGGAGAACTTCATGGACTATAGTTCATGGGGTCACAAAGAGTTGGACATGACTGAGTGACTTTCACTTTTCAGTCTCTTTTAACCCTAAAAGCTCCTATATTGCTATCTTGGTAAAACTTCAGAGATGTCCAACAGATCTTACTTCTTTAGTTCAGTCACTCAGTCGTGTTGACTCTGCAACCCCATGAACCACAGCACACCAGGCCTCCCTGTCCATCACCAACTCCTGGCGTTTATTCAAACTCATG
>SJYX01015330.1:268734-329536 GCA_006410675.1 Oreotragus oreotragus | reverse complement strand
TCATGAATTAATATCAATGAATGGCTAGTTTTTATGATGCTTGCAGGTATCAGTTTAATACTTTAATTCATATATATGAATAGTTTATCCAGGCAGCATGAATTATACTAATGCCTATGTAAGATTAAGTGTTAGTTGAGATACTACTTATTAATAACAGTATAATGAAATTAATTTTCTAGCTTAAAAAGAAGTGTGAGCAAATTTTAAAAGTCTAGAACAAAGTACTCCTTAAGCAGAATCGAGTGGAAATGCAAAAGCTAGTTCTGCGGAGTATGTGAGGGAAAAAAGACAGGATCGAAGAGAGAAAAAGAAAAAAAGGAGTGTATGTGTATAAAGCTGTTAGAAGGTATATAGCAAGTATTTCGAGTGGAAACGTACTGCTGCAGAGTAATAGAAAAACTGGGTTGAAATATGATAATAAATTGATTACGTTAAGAGACACTGTATTGTATACGTGAAATTTGCTAGGAGGGTAGATCTGAGTTGTCATCACACTGAAAAATAATGGAATCTATGTGAGATGATAAATATGTTAATTAGCTTGATTGTAGTAAACATCTCATAGAATATAGGTGTATCAGAACATGACATTTGTGCCTTAAATATATACAATTTGTATCTGTCAATTATGTCTCATAAAAGCTCGAAATATATATTTGGTAAAGTGGATTTATTTACATATTTTGGTCACCTGATACAAACAGCCAATTCATTGGAAAAGACCCTGGTGCTGGGAAAAACTGAAGGCAAAAGGAGAAGAGGGCAGCAGAGGCTGAGATGGTTGGATAGCATCACCGACTCAGTGGGTATGAACTTGGGCAAATTCTGGGAGGTAGTGAGAGATAGGGAGGCCTGGTGTGCTGCAGTCCATTGGGTCACAAAAAGTCACAACTTTAGTGACTGAACAACAGCAGATTATATAAGAAACACATTTCAGCAAATACATAGCAATTTTGATCAAAGTTTCCTCTCAGTAGTCAAAAAATAATCTGTGAATGCAGTCAGTTGACATCAGAGTTAAACTTGGGCCAGCTATGATTCTTGAAGAAGATATTGGCTCCGTAAATCAAAAGTTACCTTACATTTTTAGTTCTCAGCATCTTAACTCAATCACTTTTGCTCAACTGGGAAACGCATACCATGAATTTGAGCCTTAGCTCTCAGAGGTAATCATTAGATCCCAAGCAGATTTCAAGTTCTTTATCTGTAAAATACTCCAAATGTCCTGAAAATATTTCCAAAGTAGTAAGAAAGTAAGTGGGGCAAGGGGAAGTTACTTTTCTACTAAAACTAGAATGGATATGGGTTTGAGTGAACTCCAGGAGTTGGTCATGGACAGGGAGACATGGCGTGCTGTGATTCATGGGGTCTCAAAGAGTCGGACATGACTGAGGGACTGAACTGAACTGAACTGAAAACTAGAATAAAGTTTTCTAGGGAGTGCCAGAAAACCTGCTAGCTCTCTTGAAGAGTGGATAAGTGTGGGAGGATGTGATCATAGATCATACTGAATGAATGAATGAGAAATGAATGGTTCCCTTGCAGTGAAGGGAGAGAAATAAATCCCAATTTAGGCAGAGGCAGCCCATCCGGAGAGGGGGCAGGAATGAGGCCATGGCAAATGGTTAATTAACCATTAGCAGCAGGCTTGTCTGGAGGCTCAGTGGTAAAGAACCTGCCTGACATTGCAGGAGACAAAGTTTTGATACCTGGGTTGGGAAGGTGGAGAAGAAAACGGCAACCCACTCCAGTGTTCTTACCTGGGAAATCCCATGGACAGAGGAGCCTGGTAGGCTACAGTCCACGGGGTCACATAAGAGAGGGACAGGAGTTAGCGACTAAACAACAACAATAAGTGACTTTAGTGTAAATAGAATTTCTTTATATTATATAGCCAGCAATGTGATGCTTCACAGACTTCACAGAAACTAAAATATATAAAATAAAATAAGAATTTTCAATATTATTTCATTAAAATTATATACTTTTTTATAAGTAGTGAATGAAATTTTAATTGAAAATGAGCATTGGTGGAATTTCTAAATTTCCTATATATTTTAGATGGCAGCCTTAATAATATAGCAATAACTGAAAAGCTCCATCTGCTGGCTTTTGATTTCACTGCAAACTCATTGTGATTCTGTCCTTTCCAATTTGATCCCCCTTTTCACAAGTTACTGAGCATATAATTGCTTCTTTTATTCACTAAAGAGTTTGCTGTACATTTCAACTGTGTATTTAAAATTCAGTTCTCATATGTTAATAAACAAAATGACTATATCATGATTTAAACCTATATTTTCAAGGTTCAAATGGAACGTTTGTAACTAGTCTGTAAAGCAGTGGAATTAATTATATTGAAGGAAAAATACTTTTTTTTTTGGTTTGAAGTGAAACAGTAGTTTTTATGGTCTTTAATTTTAGTTTTTTATTTCTAACATATAATGTTCTCATATGACTCTAAATATTTTCTAAGAAAATAAAATATATACTTTGTGCTTTGGAAAGAATTTCATATGATCTGTGAAAAGACCTTATGATACATAAATATACCTAAATATTTTAACAATAGTATTTTCCTAAAATGTTTACTAAATATTTTATGATATTTGAATAATGCAGTTTTATGGTAGAAATAAAAATAATTTGCTATATAAAATTCACTTCATTGAAATATATTTTCAACAATTGTCATAAAATTGGGTAAGACAATCTACTTCTATCATGTGGCTTAAAAAATAATTCAAAATTAATGTAGGTCAGTAGCACATTGTTCATTTATAATTTGTATGTGTGAAATTGTAATTTTAACTAACTGAGCATTTGTGACAGTCATAGATATTGTATACATGAAGCACAATTTATAATATAAATCATATAGGCAGGAAACAGTGTCACTAATTTATTAGCAGTAGTAAATACAGTTCTAATACAAGCTAATCATAATGCTTCACTGACCAGCACCAACATAAGTTCTGCTCAGTGTTATTTCTAATTTGACATACATATGTACATTAAAGATAAGATTGATCTCAAAGGGAAATTGAAATATATTTTATATATTTATATGTATTTGTAAGCTCTGATTGGCCACAATCTGTATTCCACAAAATATTCAGAATATTCTTCATCTTGCTAGAGCATCCAGGAAAACAGAATTTATAGCTAAAAATTGAAAAGGATGTATTTGATGGTAAACTAGAATTGAACATAGAATTCTAGCTGTTCAAATATTTTGTTTCAGAAACACTTACTGAACAAAAACCATGGGTTAGCAATTCTGCTAGGTTTAGGAAATACAAAGATAAATAAAACACAACTCAATTTGGCATACTTATAGAACAGAGGGTATGATTTGATAGTTGCAGCAATAGAGTAGTTATTGAGGTATATGGACCACAGAGAAGAGGCAAAGAGGAAAATCGAAAATATTTCCCATTCAGTAACTTCCATGACCAGAAGTAAGTATAAATAATTTGTATAAATCAAGTATAAATATATTATACTTGATCTTTAAATTATATTTTTAAGTATGTGCTGTGCTGTGCTTAGTCACTGAGTCGTGTCTGACTCTTTGTGACCCCATGGCCTGCCAGACTCCTCTGTCCATGGAATTCTCCAGGTGAGAATCCTGGAATATGTTGCTATGCCTTCCTCCAGAGGATCTTCCCAACCCAGGGATTGAAACTAGGTCTCCTTTACTGACTGAGCTACCAGGGAAACCCAAGAATACTGGTGTTTTTCCTAACCCACTAATCGAACTGGGTTTTCCTGTATTGCAGGCAGATTCCTTAACCAGCTGAGCTATCAGGGGAGCCCCACTTTTAAGTATACTTTTTAATAATAAATATTGTCTGTTTAAAAGTTGAGAACATTTCCCTTGCAGTTAGAAAGTCACTATCCCTGGTGCTATGTGGGCAAGAAGAAATAACAATGTGAAATAGTATCATTTAATATTTTAATGAGAAATTGTAGCTCATAGTGAATTGTATAGGTAGCCAAAGGAACTGTCTCTCTTCACTCAATATTTTTTTACCCTTTAACCTTTCCCAAGTGTTCTGGGAGGATACTTCTATACTTTTGAAAGTTTGATCCGTTAGTGTACCTACCATAATTTTCAATATTATTTCATTAAAATTATATACTTTTTTATAAGTAGTGAATGAAATTTTAATTGAAAATGAGCATTGGTGGAATTTCTAAATTTCCTATATATTTTAGATGGCAGCCTTAATAATATAGCAATAACTGAAAAGCTCCATCTGCTGGCTTTTGATTTCACTGCAAACTCATTGTGATTCTGTCCTTTCCAATTTGATCCCCCTTTTCACAAGTTACTGAGCATATAATTGCTTCTTTTATTCACTAAAGAGTTTGCTGTACATTTCAACTGTGTATTTAAAATTCAGTTCTCATATGTTAATAAACAAAATGACTATATCATGATTTAAACCTATATTTTCAAGGTTCAAATGGAACGTTTGTAACTAGTCTGTAAAGCAGTGGAATTAATTATATTGAAGGAAAAATACTTTTTTTTTTGGTTTGAAGTGAAACAGTAGTTTTTATGGTCTTTAATTTTAGTTTTTTATTTCTAACATATAATGTTCTCATATGACTCTAAATATTTTCTAAGAAAATAAAATATATACTTTGTGCTTTGGAAAGAATTTCATATGATCTGTGAAAAGACCTTATGATACATAAATATACCTAAATATTTTAACAATAGTATTTTCCTAAAATGTTTACTAAATATTTTATGATATTTGAATAATGCAGTTTTATGGTAGAAATAAAAATAATTTGCTATATAAAATTCACTTCATTGAAATATATTTTCAACAATTGTCATAAAATTGGGTAAGACAATCTACTTCTATCATGTGGCTTAAAAAATAATTCAAAATTAATGTAGGTCAGTAGCACATTGTTCATTTATAATTTGTATGTGTGAAATTGTAATTTTAACTAACTGAGCATTTGTGACAGTCATAGATATTGTATACATGAAGCACAATTTATAATATAAATCATATAGGCAGGAAACAGTGTCACTAATTTATTAGCAGTAGTAAATACAGTTCTAATACAAGCTAATCATAATGCTTCACTGACCAGCACCAACATAAGTTCTGCTCAGTGTTATTTCTAATTTGACATACATATGTACATTAAAGATAAGATTGATCTCAAAGGGAAATTGAAATATATTTTATATATTTATATGTATTTGTAAGCTCTGATTGGCCACAATCTGTATTCCACAAAATATTCAGAATATTCTTCATCTTGCTAGAGCATCCAGGAAAACAGAATTTATAGCTAAAAATTGAAAAGGATGTATTTGATGGTAAACTAGAATTGAACATAGAATTCTAGCTGTTCAAATATTTTGTTTCAGAAACACTTACTGAACAAAAACCATGGGTTAGCAATTCTGCTAGGTTTAGGAAATACAAAGATAAATAAAACACAACTCAATTTGGCATACTTATAGAACAGAGGGTATGATTTGATAGTTGTAGCAATAGAGTAGTTATTGAGGTATATGGACCACAGAGAAGAGGCAAAGAGGAAAATCGAAAATATTTCCCATTCAGTAACTTCCATGACCAGAAGTAAGTATAAATAATTTGTATAAATCAAGTATAAATATATTATACTTGATCTTTAAATTATATTTTTAAGTATGTGCTGTGCTGTGCTTAGTCACTGAGTCGTGTCCGACTCTTTGTGACCCCATGGCCTGCCAGACTCCTCTGTCCATGGAATTCTCCAGGTGAGAATCCTGGAATATGTTGCTATGCCTTCCTCCAGAGGATCTTCCCAACCCAGGGATTGAAACTAGGTCTCCTTTACTGACTGAGCTACCAGGGAAACCCAAGAATACTGGTGTTTTTCCTAACCCACTAATCGAACTGGGTTTTCCTGTATTGCAGGCAGATTCCTTAACCAGCTGAGCTATCAGGGGAGCCCCACTTTTAAGTATACTTTTTAATAATAAATATTGTCTGTTTAAAAGTTGAGAACATTTCCCTTGCAGTTAGAAAGTCACTATCCCTGGTGCTATGTGGGCAAGAAGAAATAACAATGTGAAATAGTATCATTTAATATTTTAATGAGAAATTGTAGCTCATAGTGAATTGTATAGGTAGCCAAAGGAACTGTCTCTCTTCACTCAATATTTTTTACCCTTTAACCTTTCCCAAGTGTTCTGGGAGGATACTTCTATACTTTTGAAAGTTTGATCCGTTAGTGTACCTACCATAACAGACCCCTCTCAGTACCCCACTCTGTGCTTTTGAAGAGAGAAATAGTGACTTAAAATGACTGATATTGGAAGGAGGAATTGAACATGACACAAGAGCTCATCCCTCTCCATCTTCCTTTTGGGAGCTAGTTGGTCTCTGTCTATCTGCCACAAATTTAAAATATAGTATTTTCCTCCACAAGCCAGGAAGCCTGAATTTTGGTGTGTTAACTGAATTCTAACACTAAGGAGATAGAGATGTTGAATCCACTTTTCCTTCTAAGTACTCCCAAACTAGACAGAATATTGACTATATCCATCATCTTCCTTACAGAAATTTGTCATTTTTAAAAATCTTTTTGCTTTTTAACAATTTTTATTAGAGTTTAGTTGACTTACAATGTTGTATTAATTTCAGGTATACAGCAAAGTGATTAAGTTATACATATATGAAGTGAAGTGAAGTTGCTCAGTCGTGTCTGACTCTTTGCTACTCCATGGGCTGTAGCCTATCAGACTCCTCGGTCCATGGTGTTTTCCAGGCAAGAGTACTGGAGTGGGTTGCCATTTCTTTCTCCAGGGTATCTTCCCAACCCAGGGATCGAACCCAGGTCTCCCACATTGTAGGCAGACGCTTTAACGTCTGAGCTACCAGGGAAGCCCTATACATATATATGTGCATATATTCATTATTTTTCAGATTATTTTCCCATATAGGTTATTATAGACTACTNGCCATTTCCTTCTCCAGGGTATCTTCCCAACCCAGGGATCGAACCCAGGTCTCCCACATTGTAGGCAGACGCTTTAACGTCTGAGCTACCAGGGAAGCCCTATACATATATATGTGCATATATTCATTATTTTTCAGATTATTTTCCCATATAGGTTATTATAGACTACTGAGTTGACTTCATTGTGCTATACAGTAAGTCCTTGTTGATTATCTATTTTATATAGAGTAGTGTGTGTAAGTTAATTCCAAGCACCTAACTTATTATTCTCTTTGATGTTTTCTATTAATCTATTAATTATTACCTTCTAAAGTGTTAATTATTTTACAATGTAACACTTTGTTTTTCATATTTGAATCACATATTTAAAAAAACTAGTAATTTGTATGATTAAATGCATATTTAAATTCATAATTAACTTGTACGTGTAAATGCAAAAGTAAGCTTAAAAATATTAGAAAACATACACGAAAGTTTCTTCATTCTATTTGGACATGGGTAGACCATCTTTTTCCAGAGAAGGCAATGGTAACCTACTCCAGTACTCTTGCCTGGAAAATTACATGGACGCAGGAGCCTGGTGGGCTGAAGTCAATGGGGTTGCGAAGAGTCGGACATGACTGAGCGTCTTCACTTTCACTTTTCACTTTTCACTTTCATGCATTGTAGAAGGAAATGGCAACCCACTCTAGTGTTCTTTCCTGGAGAATCCCAGGGACAGGGAAACCTCGTAGGCTGCCGTCTGTGGGGTCGCACGGAGTTGGACACGACTGAAGCGACTTAGCAGCAGCAGCAGCAGCAGCAGCTGTGGCAGACCATCTTTCTCAGCAGATTCAGTCCGTTTCAGGATATCTTGAGTCTAAAACCTGTATATTACTCACCACCTTTATTACCATGTAAAAGGCTTTTCTAATTATGATTTCCCACCAGTGAACTGTGATTATAACTACTTCAAATCACTATGAAGATTAAATGAGGATTTAGTAAAGATCAAATAAGAAAATAGAAACAAAAGATTTAGTTTGGCACTCTAGTGTATTTGGATGTGGAATATTAGAATGGACTGTGTACATTAGTCAAAGGAAAGAGAGAACCCACATCATATTGGTCTTTCTCTTTTTTAATTTGTTTTCTTCCATTTGTTGTTTTGTCACTTGATAAAACCTTTGTAGGGGTCTGTTATTAGCTATAAACCTCTATTTTTTCATTCATTAATTATTTATTTATTGTATTGAAATATCAATGCTTTACAGACTTTTGTTGTTTTCATAGTCCTATACTGAAAAGTTGGAGTTTGGTTAAAAGAGAAAACTCCGTGTGTACAAAACAAATATCAAAAGTACTGTAGAGTTACTTATTTTGATAATTATAGCTTTATCTTTTTCTTTATCCAGAAAATCTAAAATGCATGATAGAAATTTTCACCATGAAAAGATTTAAACTTTTTTATAGGAATATATGACACAAATGGAAAAAAAAAAGGAAAGAAAATATTTACAAAATACATTTCAAATGCAAGAATCCCTGATATAAAACTAAACTTTATGTTAGTGATAAATAAAAATCGCAAAGAAGTACATGGAACCACAGACTCGTTCCAAATAGGAAAAGGGGTACGTCAAGGCTGTATATTGTCACCCTGCTTATTTAACTTATATGCAGAGTACATCATGAGAAACGCTGGGCTGGAGGAAGCACAAGCTGGAATCAAGATTGCAGGGAGAAATATCAATCACCTCAGATATGCAGATGACACCACCTTTATGGCAGAAAGTGAAGAAGAACTAAAGAGCCTCTTGATGAAAGTGAAGGAGGAGAGTGAAGAAGTTGGCTTAAAGCTCAACATTCAGAAAACGAAGATCATGGCATCTGGTCCCATCACTTCGTGGGAAATAGATGGAGAAATGGTGGAAACAGTGTCAGACTTTATTTTTGGGGGCTCCAAAATCACTACAGATGATGATTGCAGCCATGAAATTAAAAGATGCTTACTCCTTGGAAGGAAAGTTATGAGCAATCTAGATAGCATATTGAAAAGCAGAGATATTACTTTGCCAACAAAGGTCTGTCTAATCAAAGCTTTGGTTTTTCCAGTGGTCCTGTATGGATGTGAGAGTTGGACTATGAAGAAAGCTGAGTGCCAAAGAATTGATGTTTTGAACTGTGGTGTTGGAGAAGACTCTTGCGAGTCCCTTGGACTGCAAGGAGATCCAACCAGTCCATCCAAAAGGAGATCAGTCCATCCTAAAGGAGATCAGTCCTGGGTGTCCATTGGAAGGATGGATGCTGAAGCTGAAACTCCAATACTTTGGCCACATGATGTAAAGAGCTGACTCATTGGAAAAGAACCTGATGCTGGGAAAGATTGAGGGCAGGAGGAGAACTGGGGGATGACAGAGGATGAGATGTTTGGATGGCATCACTGACTCAATGGAATGGGTTTGTGTGGACTCCGGGAGTTGGGGATGGACAGGGAGGCATGGCCTGCTGCAGTTCATGGGGTCGCTAAGAGTTGGACATGACTGAGAGACTGAACTGAATTCAACTGAATAATAATCTTAAAATTTTATAAAAAAAGAAAAAAAGGTTAAAAATGAACAATAGAAAAGATGGATGAGTTCATGAAATATTAATAAAATGAGTTAAATTTTAATATCAGATAGATAAGCATAAGCATATATAGTCTAATCATGTAGTGACATTGAAGCTATGACTATATACACTATCATACAGTGTATTGGGATAAAATATGCAAGTATTCAAGTGTGAGAGAGTAATGAAAATCCTAAGTTCACATTCTCTGTGCAATTCCACATATAGGAATCTATCTGAGGATAAAAAAGCTCATGATTACAGCACTTAATTTTATACAGCTATATTTTACATTACTTATAATATCAATAATTTTAAAACAAGTCCTGTGGCTTCAAAAAGAAAGATAGTTAAACAATGTAATAACATAATAGAAAACTATATGCTTGATCCAGGAATTTTTAATGGGAAAAATATATATTTGTAGGAAAATTTGCATAATATCATATTTATAGAGATGGCTGGATGGCATCACGGACTCAATGGACGTGAGTCTGAGTGAACTCCGGGAGATGGTGATGGATAGGGAGGCCTGGCGTGCTGCGATTCATGGGGTCGCAAAGAGTCGGACACGACTGAGCGACTGAACTGAACTGAACTGAACAATAAAATTAATAATGAAGTTAATAAGATAAAGATAATTCATATATATTTATTCACATGTAAGAGGAAATATGAAATGAGGAAACACTAGTTCTAATTGTAGGTGTTGGCTGGGAATTAAAATTTTTGATGAAAGTGAAAGAGACTAGCACTTTTTACTTTTATCATTTAAAATGAAAAAAAAGGATAGTATTTATTTGTGTGGTGTATGTGTTTGAAAAAAGTTTTAAAGTGAAAACTTGTTTTATGAATAAATGAAAAAGAAGCAACTTTAAAAATGACAGAATATTCATAAAACAAAGAACTTCATAAAACCAGTATTTTTGATAATGGCAATAGATAAAATCCCCTACAGTCAGGAATCCTGGTATCCTAGGATATCCTTCTATCCTATCACATTTCCAGCAAAGAATGGTCATTAATAATGACAACAACAAAGGGATGGGAGTAGTGATTCAGAAACATGAATTAATTACTTTATAAAATGATTTTTAACCTGAGTCACTGATGCCTTCTAGTTTCTCACAGCCTTACAACTAGAAGAAAGGGAGAATATCTTCTCATTTCAAGGAACCCACTCCCATAATTTCCAAAGTGCTTGTCTGAAGAGTAGAATATCAGATTAAGGTAGTGTCTATAGCACTCAACCTCATATTCATTCTTTTTTGTATATACTTGTGTCAAGGCAAACCATTCAATATCACAGTAATCTAAGACTATGCCCCAACCAGTAACGCTGAAGAAACTGAACTTGAATGATTCTATGAAGACCTACAAGATCTTGTAGAACTAACACCCAAAAAAGATGTCCTTTTCATTATCGGGGACTGGACTCATGCACAACAGCACATATAAAAATAATCTCAAATTCCTTAATGTGTGTAATTTTTAATACTGTTAAATTTACCATCTAACGGAGAATATGAGATAGAAATCAGGTCTATTTCTCAACAATATTACATATTTTTCATATTTTATATTTGCTTTACTAAATGTACAGATAGTCATGTATTATAATCTCTAATAATATAAGCTATTTGGAATTCATGTTGAAAATTCACAGTACAGTTCTACACACAAATATGTTAGTATTATCTATATGGTACGTCTTTGGTAGCACATATTCATTCAGAATTAAGGAAATTCAATTGTCTTTAATACATATCCTTTTAGAGCAATAATGAAAACAAATAGTGAGTATTAAGCAATTTAAAACATCTAGAGTGTTGTATAATACTATAATCCAGACTAATTTCAGAAGATTAAGGAAGACAAATACTATGTGGTATTATCATTTGCATGTGGAATCTATAAAAAAAAGAAAAGCTAATTTCATATAAACAGATTCCCCAACTTGTTAGCTCTTTGTCTTTAGGGCTCTGCTTCATATAGATATTTGTCAAGAAGTTGAAAGATATGCCTGTTGGGATGCAGGTTCTAAATCTTTGAGCAATGGTAATCCATGAATCTGTACATTTTAACTTCTAACTATTAATAATTTAGTCAAAGATGCCCATTCTCTAACAATCATGGATAAATGTGATTATTAAGCATGCTAAATAAATACTCAAGACTGTCATGCCAAGATAAGACTAAATCCATGAAATTATTAAATCTTATGAATAAGTATGTGTGTGTAAATAGAAAATCTTAATGCTTAGGTGTGTGCATGTGTGTGTGTGTGTATGTGTTTAGCCAATTTCTTTATATACTTAGTATCTGAAGGTCAATATGGAAAGCAAAATAATCAGAAAAAGGAAGATAAATACTATGTGGTATTATCATTTACATGTGGAATCTAAAAAAAAAAAAAAAAGGCTAATTTCATATAAACAGATTCCCAACTTGTTAGCTCTTCTTCTTTAGGGCTCTGCTTCACACAGATATTTTTCAAAGAATTTAAAAAGTACCAAATGGAATAAACCCCTAGTGAATTATAAAGCATGAATACATTGTAAAAAAATAAAAACAGAAAAATAGAAACAGAATAAAATAGTGGCGATATGGAAGACATGGGTTCAATCCTTGGGTTGGGAAGATTCCCCCGGAGAAGGAAAAGGCTACCCACTCCAGTATTCTGGCCTGGAGAATTCCATGGAGTATATAGTCTGTGGGTAGCAAAGAGTCGGACATGACTGAACGAATATCACTTCACTTTACTCAGGACTAGAGAGGGGGAAAACAGGGTGATGTAAGTCAAAGGGTACAAATTTTAGCTGTAAAAAATATAAGTTCTGAGGATCTAATGTGACTCTAGTTAATAAAACAGACTTGTAAAGCTGAAAATTGCTGAAAGTAGATCTTACCACACACAAACGAATTACCTATGTCTACTACATGAGTTAACCGGTGTGTAATTATCTTGATCTTGGTAATCATATTACACTGTGTATATCAAATCATCACACTGTACACTTCAAACATATACAATTATACTTGTCAATTATTCTTCTATAAAGTTTAAAAAAGAAGAATGAGAAAACAAGGGACTATTGAGTTGAACCACACTGCTTTACACTGACATCTTAAAATATTGATATAGGTTGAAGCACAAAATTCAATAATAAAGGAAATAACTTTCAGCATTTTGTAAAATCAGAGTTCATACATACTGCAATTTTACAAGTAGTCAGTTGACATAAAATCATAGACAAACCAATAAGAAATCTACAAAAACAAATGTGCAGGAGAAAAAAAAAAATCTATCTCTCCCAAATTAACATGTTTCCCAGCTAAGTCTGCCAACATGTTCCTAATTATTTCCAGTTTTGGTATTAAGGCACATTGGGAATTGAATACACCACAACAGTCCTCACATAAGGATAACAATTTCATACAGAAACAGTTAACAGATGTTTTATTTTTAAGTTGGGGATTCTGGTCACAGAGTTTGTAGAACTGCTATGAAATTAGGATGACTTAATAAAAATACCCCTATATCATTTACCACTCTAAATTTATTTCTTCCAGAAAGTAAATGTTCTGACTTACTCCCTTAAGGATACATTTAAAATACTGCCTTTTTCTATGAAAACTGACTAAGTACTCGGTAGAAGATATCTTGTGCTACTGCTACTGAAGTATGACTCTTATGAGTGTGGCATATAGAAAGTCCCAGAAGGATATAAAATAGTCCATTTAGCTTATGTTTATATAAACCCCATTTCTCTGTAAGGTTCAAAAAGGAATAGCTGCTATATTTCTGTGATTCAGTTTTCTTCTTGTTGCCTATTTCTTTCTGATAACCTGAAGTATCTTCAGTTATTTTTTCCCCCTAATCCAGAGGTCTAAGAGAGATCTGAATGGGAAAACATGATTGTACTTATTAACCTAGTGGAAAATATTGCTTTCAGCTGAACAGAAGATTGGGCATGAAAATTTTCACCTTTAACTTATAGTTGCACAACAGAGAAGTCAGGATCACTAGAAATATAAAAGGCTTGCAAAATATAAATAAATAAAACATATCATTCAAATTGAACTTACATTATAATCAAATGTGATTTTGATAGTTTATGAATACATTACTTATATCAAAGGAGGAATCCTTTTGATAATCAAATGAGTTGAACAGAGGCTGGAAAGCTAGGAATATCGATAAAAAATTCTACAAAAAGTAAAATGAATAATAAATTAAATATGTTAAAGATAAATTTAAAAGAGACAGTTTAAGGGATGCAAACAAATTCCAACAACACAAGAAGGACTCTATGCATGGACATCACCAGATGGCCAACATTGAAATAAGACTGATTATATTCTTTGCAGCCAAAGATGGAGAAGCTCTATACAAGCAGCAAAAACAATACCGGGAGCAGACTATGGCTCAGATTGTGAACTCCTTATTGCTAAATTCAGACTTAAATTGAAGAAAGTAGGGAAAACCACTTGATCATTCAGGTATGACCCAAGTGAAATCCCTTCCACTTACAGTGGAAGTGAGAAATAGATTTAAGGAACTAGATCTGATAGAGTGCTCGATGAACTATGGACAGAAGTTCATGACATTGTACAGGAGACAGGTATCAAGACCATCCTCAAGAAAAAGAAATACAAAAAGGCAAAACATCAGGTATGACCCAAGTGAAATCCCTTCCACTTACAGTGGAAGTGAGAAATAGATTTAAGGAACTAGATCTGATAGAGTGCTCGATGAACTATGGACAGAAGTTCATGACATTGTACAGGAGACAGGTATCAAGACCATCCTCAAGAAAAAGAAATACAAAAAGGCAAAACGGCTGTCTGAAGAGGCCTTACAAATAGCTGTGAAAAGAAGAGAAGCTAAAGGCAAAGGAGAAAAGGAAAGATATACCCATTTGAATGTGGAGTTCCAAAGAAGAGCAAGGAGAGATAAGAATGCCTTCTTCAGTGATCAGTGCAAAGAAATAGAGGAAAACAATAGAATGGGGGAAATTAGAGATCTCTTCAAGAAAATTAGAGATTTTCTCAGAGGTTCTTTGAGATTTTCTTAGAGGTTCTGCTTTTTCAACCAAGGGAACATTTCATGTAAAGATGGGCTCAATAAAGGATAGAAATGGTATGAACCTAACAGAAGCAGAAGATATTAAGAAGAGATGGCAAGAATACACAGAAGAACTGTACAAAAAAGATCTTCATGACCCAGATAAACACGATGGCATGATCACTCACCTAGAGCCAGATATCCTGGAATGCGAAGTCAAGTGGGCAGTAGGAAGCATAACTGTGAAAAAAGCTAGTGCAAGTGATGGAATTCCAGTTGAGCTCTTTCGAATCCTAAACGATGATGCTGTGAAAGTGCTTCACTCAATATGTTAGCAAATATGGAAAACTCAGCAGTGGCCACAGGACTGGAAAAGGTCAGTTTTCATTCCAATCCCAAAGAAAGGCAACGCCAAAGAATGCTCAAACTACTGCACAACTGTACTCATCTCACATGCTAGTAAAGTAATGCTCAAAATTCTCCAAGCCAAGCTTCAGCAATATGTGAACCATGAACTTCCAGATGTTCAAGCTGGTTTTAGATAAGGCATAGGAACCAAAGATCAAAATGTCAACATCCTCTGCATCACTGAAAAAGCAAGAGAGTTCCAGAAAAACATCTATTTCTGCTTTATTGGCTATGTCAAACCCTTTGACTGTGTGGATCACAATAAACTGGAAAATTCATAAAAAGATGGGAATACCAGACCATCTGACCTGCCTCTTGAGAAATCTGTATACAAGTCAGGAAGCAACAGTTAGAACTGGACATGAAACAACAGACTGGTTCCAAATAGGAAAAGGAGTACGTCAAGGCTCTAGATTGTCACCCTGCTTACTTAACATATATGCAGAATACATCATGAGAAACGCTGGGCTGGAAGAAGCACAAGCTGGAGTCAAGATTGCCAGGAGAAATATCAATAACCTCAGATATGCAGATGACACCACCCTTATGGCAGAAAGTGAAGAGGAACTAAAAAGCCTCTTGATGAAAGTGAAAGAGGAGAGTGAAAAAGTTGGCTTAAAGCTCAATGTAAGATCATGGCATCTGGTTCCATCACTTCATGGTTCATAGATGGGAAACAGTGACAGACTCTATTTTGGGGTGCTCCAAAATCACTGTAGATGGTGATTGCAGCCATGAAATTAAAAGATGCTTACTCCTTGGAAGAAAAGTTATGACCAACCTAGACAGCATATTAAAAAGCAGAGACATTACTTTGCCAACAAAGGTCCATTTAGTCAAAGCTATGTTTTTTCCAGTGGTCATGTATGGATGTGAGAGTTGGACTATAACAAAGAATTGATGCTTTTGAACTGTGGTGCTGGAGAAGACTCTCGAGAGTCCCTTGGACTGCAAGGAGATCCAGCCAGTCCATCCTAAAGGAAATCAGTCCTGGGTGTTCATTGGAAGGACTGATGCTAAAGCTGAAACTCCAATACTTTGGCCACCTGATGTGAAGAGCTGATTCTTTGAAAAGACCCTGATTCTGGGAAAGATTGAAAGCAGGAGGAGCTTGGGACGACAGTGGATGAGATGGTTGGATGGTTTACCGACTCAATGGACATGAATTTGGGTAAACTTCATGAGTTGGTGATGTACAGGGAGGCCAGGCATGTTGTGGTTTATGGGGTCGCAGAGTCAGACATGACAGAGCAGCTAAACTGAACTGAACTGAACTGAAACAAATTTGATTAGTGAGTAGTCTCGTTTGAGAGCATTGCAAAATGGTATAGATGCCAGAAAGTTTTTATAGGATAAGAATAAAGAAAAAGGAAAAGAAAAATGAAAAATATCTGATTCAATGTGGCCACATAGTCAATCTGATTTGGGTGAAAAAGCCCAGAGTTGCTTGGTGTTTGGGAAATCTTTGACTAGATAGACCACATTTCCTGTAAGACAAGGGAAGCATTTAAAGGAACAAAAAAGTTATCTAGGTTTCCTTGGCTTACCTAGTACCCTAGGTACAACACATAATGTAGATAATGTTTTTTGTTTCATTTTTATGACTACATTTATTGTTATTCGGTTCAGTTTGGTTCGGTTCGGTTCAGTTGCTCAGTCGTGTCCAACTCTTTGCGACCCCATAAATCACAGCACACAGGCCTCCCTGTCCATCACCAACTCCGAGTTCACTCAGACTCATGTCCATCGAGTGAGTGATGCCATCCAGCCATCTCATCCTCTGTCGTCCCCTTCTTCTGCCCCCAATCCCTCCCAGCATCAGAGTCTTTTCCAATAAGTCAACTCTTCGCATGAGGTGGACCAAGTACTGGAGCTTCAGCTTCAGCCTCATCCCCTCCAAAGAAATCCCAGGGTTGATCTCCTTCAGAATGGACTAGTTGGATCTCCTTGCAGTCCAGGGGACTCTCAAGAGTCTTCTCCAACACCACAATTCAAAAGCATCAATTCTTCGGCTCTCAGCTTTCTTCCCAGTCCAACTCTCGCATCCACTAAGTCATGTCTGACTCTTTTGTGACCCCATGGAATGTATCCACCAGGCTCCTGTGTCCATGAGATTCTTCAGACAAGAATACTGGAGTGGATTGCCATTTTCTTCTCCAAATACAAAAAAATTACTTACTTTGAATTACTACATATGGAGATTAACATATAACCATCATTTTTTGTTTATTTAAAAGAACCATAGCTCTCTTTTCTTTTGAAACTTGTGTTTGCTCTTTCCAATGAACTAAAATGAAAAGACATTGCAAAGCAAATTTTTCAAAGATCCAACAGTTATTCTCTCTAACATATTTCTGGGAATTTAGTGAAAGTCTAACTAGAAGTGTTGTCCTTCAATCAAATAGTTTCCAATAATAAAAAAAACTCCATATTTATTTTTTATAATAAAAGTGATTAACCTTAAAATCATTTTGAACTACAGATTGAGTACATACTTAGATTCAGAGCTTTCCCCTCTCCAATCCCTTGAACATTATTTGTTTTAATAAAGAAAGAGTCAAGCTTTAAAACATCTTCTGAAAGTTTGTTTTTTTCCTCCTCATCAACTACTTTCAGAGGAAGCAAATGGGAAGATTTATGAAGGGGAAAGAAAGAAAGAAAGGAAAGGAAAGAAGGAAGGGGAAGGAGAAAATAAAGAAAAAGGAAAAAAAATTGCAGCAAGAGGTTCAGGTAGTATTCTCTTGTATTTATTCAAAATATGGGTGCCACCGCCAAACACTTTATCTTTCTTATGCTCAACTGGAGGAAGTGATGATCTGGAACGTATCTGTTGGTTTTGGCTGCCCTAATAAACCCCTTCTTTGTAGGGTACTTTGTTGCAATCATAGATATTGACATCCATTTTAAGCTTTATTTAAATGGTTTGTCTTTGCATCTGGAATAAATCATCACATTTTCTTGATAGGTAATACTGATTCTCATGCTTTCTGCTTATGGTTCTGGCTTTGTATTTGCAACATGGAAGAAAAGTACTATGAATTATTAATTAGACCATTGATTTGATATATTGTTTCTTTTTTTCTTTTACTTGAAGTATACTTGATTTAGAATGTTGTGTTTCCCATAGATAGCATAGTGATATACATATATGTATATATGTATATATGGATATACATCAGTTCAGTTCAGTCACTCAGTCGTGTCCGACTCTTTGCCACCCCGTGAATCACAGCACGCCAGGCCTCCCTGTTCATCACCAGCTCCCAGAGTTCACTCAAACTCATGTCCATTGAGTCAGTGATGCCATCCAGCCATCTCATCCTCTGTCGTCCCCTTCTCTTGCCCCTAATCCCTCCCAGCATCAGAGTCTTTTCCAATGAGTCAACTCTTCGCATAAGGTGGCCAAAGTATTGGAGTTTCAGCTTTAGCATCAGTCCTTCCAATGAACACCCAGGACTGATTTCCTTTAGGATAGACTGGTTGGATCTCCTTGCAGTCCAAGGGACTCTCAAGAGTCTTCTCCAACACCACAGTTCAAAAGCATCAATTCCTCATCATTCAGCTTTCTTCACAGTCCAACTCTCACATCCATACATGACCACTGGAAAAACCATAGCCTTGACTAGACGGACTGTTGTTGGCAAAGTAATGTCTCTGCTTTGTAATATGCTATCTAGGTTGGTCATAACTTTTCTTCCAAGGAGTAAGCGTCTTTTAATTTCATTCCTGCAATCACCATCTGCAGTGATTTTGGAGCCCAAAAAAATAAAGTCTGACACTGTTTCCACTGTTTCCCCATCTATTTCACATGAAATGATGGGACCACATATATGCAGGGATAATATTTTTTCAGATTATTTTATTTTATAGATTATTAGAAAATATTGAATATACTGAGTGTAGTTCTATGAGTTCCCTGACTTACACAGTAGGTCCTTGATTTGATATATTCCTAGCTCAGTTTTTTGTTTATTTGGCACATTTTCATTAAAATATGTGTTTTGTTATTTGCCTAGCTGGTGAATCTATATGTGTTTTGTTATTTGCCTAGCTAGTGAATCTGTCCATTGCTAGGAAAAAAGGGCATAGTCATATGTGTGAATTTATGAAGACTGTACCATCTCAGCAGTATACTGAAACTAGTCAATATTTCAAAACTCCCTAATGGAAATCTAGTCTCATACTGAAATGTTACCAATGAAGTAAGAAAATTGAGACTCTGTCCTTTAGAAAATAAAGGTCTGTGTGTTTTATATTCAGCATCAGTGATTTATTTGTATATATTTATTTTGGTCCCCAGTGAAACAGTTCTCCAGAATGTTGAAAAAGGATTTTTGGAGTCTATTATTTATTTATTTAATATGGGAAAAAATAGCAAATGCATAATTTCACTTGTATAAAGTTAAGTAATTTATCTGAAAAATATCAACACTACTACAAAGCAGCAGCAGCAGCAGCAGCAGTCAATGCTATGGTTTTTCCTGTGGTCATGTATGAATATGAGAGTTGGACTGTGAAGAAAGCTGAGCACCAAAGAATTGAGGCTTTTGAACTGTAGTGTTGCAGAAGACTCTTGAGAATCCCTTGGAATGCATGGAGATCCAACCAGTCCATTCTGAAAGAGATCAGCCCTGGGTTTTCTTTGGAAGGAATGATGCTAAAGCTGAAACTCTAGTACTTTGGCCACCTCATGCAAAGAGTTGACTTATTGGAAAAAACTCTGATGCTGGGAGGGATTGGGGGCATGAGGTGAAAGGGATAACAGAGGATGAGATGGCTGGATGGTATCACCGACTTGATTGATGTGAGTCCGAGTGAACTCTGGGAGTTGGTGATGGACAGGGAGGCCTGGCGTGCTGCAGTTCATGGGGTTGCAAAGAGTCGGACATGACTAAACGACTCTACTGAACTGAACTGAACTGTGTCAGTTTGGAAGAACTTTTGGGGGCTCTTTTTCTTGATGATATGTATACGACTTGAAGCTTGGACTTATTTACCAGCACACAGATTCTGGATTGCCTTAAATACATCCATGCCATTTTCATGGATGCCTGCTTCCAGAGGTTCCACCAGCCAATACACCTGCAATACTTTGGGGCAGATATACTTCAACTGAACCTGCAGAGTGATTTCTATGTGCTTATGACTTCCAAAAATAAGTACACAAAATGTGCAGCTGCAGTGATGAATATCTGTATCATTATGCTCTTTGATTTTAACTTCCCAGTAGAAGGAGCCCACATTTGGAATCTGAACTTTTTTGCTGCTTTAATGCACAAACCATCCACACAGAAGTGACATTTTTGATTCATGAGACAGTAATTCTGTTCAATTGATCTTCATGCAGGGAAGCTAATTAACCTTTTATCTTATTCCAGTAGCACTATATAAGAATAAATGTACTTGAAGTTTCTGAAATATTCATATATAGAGTGTTTTCACTATTGAAATCCTCTTCAGTAAATCCTCTGAGTATAACAGAAATATTTTATCATTATTACTACTACTACTACTATTATTATTGCCCCAGCAGTTCATGTTACTACAAAATAAACTCCCAACAGACTATTCTCTCAGTTATTTCTTTAAGCAGAATTACAGTGGAATTTATGCATGTAAATGTTACCTGAATTGTGATTGATTTTTAAAAATATACATATGAAAATTATAGCATGAATATACACTAATATATGTCATATTCATATATAAAAATAGTAGTATTGATAATTCATTATGTGCTAGTTCTGTGTTCAAATTCTTGCATACTTGATTTTATATATTGCTTATAACAGTTTTCTGTTATAGACACTATTACATTCTCCTTTTACCAACTGAAAAACTGCAGGTTAGGAAAGTTTTGTAACTTGTAGAAAGAGTAGGTGTTATATCTAAAATTTGAACCCAGATATGTCTATTTTCAGTCTGATTGCTTTACCATTAATTCACATTGTCTTACAATATTAATTAACAATTTTGACTCAGAATAATCTGATCACAAATCCTATGCTACAGTCAAGTTACACAAAACCATTTTAGATGTAATAACATAACAAAGGCTTCTTTTATTGCTCATTAATTGTTCACATGTGTCTTTGAAGACTTTGGATGCTGATACTCAAATATGTATTTTGCTGGTATTTCCTCCCAGTCTATTAATTGTTATTTTATTTAACCATGTTTTTTCACATAGCATATTAGTTTCTAGTAGTTGTGTAAAAAATAGTTGTGTAAAAAAAGCTATAAAATTGATGGCTTAAAACATCAAAAATTTATTCTTTACTTGTTCTGGAGAGTGGAAGTCTATACATTTTACTGGAATACAGGAATCATAAAGACCATATTCCCTCAAGAGGTTCTGAAGGGGAAAGTTTCTAGCTTCCAGTTTTTGGTGAGTGCCAGCATACCTTTGTGACTGGACCACTCAGATCTCTGCCTCCACCTTCAGTTCACCTTCTTCTCCTGTGTCTGATCTCTCTCTGCCTTATACAGATTGGATTTAGGGACCATCTAGATAATGTATATAATAATGTGTTATTCACTCAGTATTGTCTGACTCTGTGACCCCATGAAATGTACCCTCCACCCCCACCCCAGGCTCCTCTGTCCATAGAGCTCTCCAGGGATTCCCTTCTCCAAGGTATCTTCCTGACCCAGGAATCTAACCGAAGTCTCCTGCATTGGCAGGCAGGTTCTATACCACATGTAATGATTGGATTTAGGGACCATCTAGATAAAACAGCATAATCTTCCCACATCAAGAATCTTAATCTGATCTAAAATTCCCTTTAAGAAAGAGTAACATTTACATGGTAACATCCAAGGATTAGGATGTGATATGTTTGGATGGACTTTATTCAGCCTACTACACAGAGCAGAAGAAGAATAATAATTTAATAATTATTCTTATCAGAAGTTAAAATGAAAGTGTTAGTTGTTCAGTTGTATCTGACTCTTTGTAACCTCTTGGACTGTAGCCCGCCAGATTCCTCTGTCCATGGAATTCCCCAGGCAAGAACTAGAATGGTTAGCTATTCCCTTCCTCAGGAGATCTTCCTGACCCAAGGATTAGTTGGTCTTAAAAAGAGCTATTACAGACCATGGATAAGGTATAAAGACACAAGTAGGAATGAGCATAATAGCAATCTATCAATATTTACAGTTGAGGAAAGTCCAATCACCACACTACATTACCTTTACATTTATATTCTACAAGTTAGTGCCTTCAATGGAAATACTTAAGAAACAAATATTTCTGAATGTGGAAATGTAATTCTAGCCCAATAAATGTATTCCACCAAAACATGTACTTCAAGTCCAACAAATTCTAGCCTTCTGATAGGGTTGTTAGTTGCTCAGTCATGTCCAACTCTTTGTGATCCCATGGACTGTGGCTTGCCAGGCTCCTCTGTCCACGGCGATTCTCCAGGCAAGAATACTGGAGTGAGTTGCCATTTCCTTCTCCAGGTCTATAGGATTTCACAGATGCAATTTTCATGATGGATGCATAAAGGAAGGAAATGGAATATTTCAACAATATTAGTTATGTTTGAAGTTTCTTGCTATAATAATTTTAAAAGTTTGATTAATTTTTCCTTACTGTTCTAAGTTTTCTAACGTACATATAAGGTTGTTTTTTTTTTTAAATTTTCTCTGTATGTGAAACTTGGAAAATGAAAAAATACAATACAAAGCTTTGTTTGTGGTTGTGTTTCCTGTTTTGTGCTACAACCATATTCTAAAAAAGCAATGTATTATCCTAGAAATATGCTCTTACATGTTACAGAGAAAAAGTATTGAAGATCAAATATTGTTGAGAAGTTTCAAGCTCAGAACAAACAGGTAGATTTGTTTGCATTAGAGTGATTTTATGTAAGATATAATGAGTATTGCTGCTGCTACTGCTGCTGCTGCTGCTGCTGCTGCTAAGTTGCTTCAGTCATGTCCGACTCTGTGCGACCCCATAGACGGCAGCCCACCAGGCTCTTCTGTCGCTGGGATTCTCCAGGCAAGAACACTGGAGTGGGTTGCCATTTCCTTCTCCAATGCATGAAAGTGAAAAGTGAAAGTGAAGTCACTCAGTCGTGTCTGGCTCTTTGAGACCTCATGGACCGCAGCCTACCAGGCTCCTCCGTCCATGGGATTTTCCAGACAATAGTCCTGGAGTGGGTTGTCATTGCCTTCTCCAATGAGTATTGCTAATAAACAAAAGTCACTCTCTAACTTTGGTTTTCTGTGTATAACGTATGTGCCTTTTCAACTGCTACATACTTGTCCCACTCTGTATAAGTAAAGTTTATCAATAAGACAATGAGAGCATTTTTCTTGTATGGCCCTCAGTTTCAGTGTGTCAAAACAATTGCATCAATCCATCTAATCTGTAGTCTTAATACATACCACTTTTATTTTTGTTATAATAAATAATTTTTTAAGTTAACTGAAAAACCAAAAAATAATTAAACCCCACTACACTATACATATTTTCCTTACAACTTATAAAGTTTCTAGTTTAACCAATAGTTATTTTAATGTTAAGTCAAGGATTCTGTTGCACATGCTGTGAAGTTTGTGTAGTCATCATATAAACTATTCCTAAGATTGAATCCATAACATCTTTTTTTTTAAAAAAAAAAAAGGAAGAATATTCTAGGATTTGATACCAAAGCATAGCTAGGCAATGGTGGCCTGCCTGTTGTCATTAATAAACCAATTTCCTAGCTTTTATCATTTTGTTTTGTATCATTTGCTTCTGATTCATAGGTGCCATAATTTCATTGTATAGCTTTTGACTTACTTTTCACACCTCACAAAATTATTACTTCTGACAAGCTATGTTGAGATATTCTTTATAAGATAAAATAAGTCTGAAGGTGAGACATTTCTTTCTAAAATATAATAGCATAAATATGATTTGCTAAATTTTGTCTATAAAATATTTCAAGCCATCCTCATAAAATTTCTTATTTCTAAAGAAAAACACCCTAAAACATTATGGAAAAAAGAGAAACAACTGCCATACTAAGATCTGTAGTTGGTTTAAAATACTGTTTTATAAAATGTTTTTATCTATAATGTACAGTAGTAATAATAAGCAGTGACCCTTACCCCCTTAATAATTAAAAATTCAAGCTTATTTTTCTCTTTTTGACTCAGATCAAAATTGAAAACATTGAATAATTCCTATACATTTAAAATATATTAATGTCTCCAAAATGATTTCTTGAAAAAACTAAAAATTTGAGTGTCTAATGTATGTGTCTACACTTCTAACAAAAGTTGTTATCTGATTTACAAGTTTAAAATGTAGAATTAAAGCTAGAAGCTTTTTAAAAAAATCTCTTAAATATAATCTATTATATCTTGGGATCATATGTTAACCATGAAAATTTATGCTTCCATAGTGCTACTAGGAAGAACCAGAGTTATATAAATCATTGATGTTAAAGCAAAGAGGTTCTATTTTTTCCACAGTATTTAAATATACTACAAAATCTTATTTATTGAAATCAGGTTATCCCCATGAAGCAAAGTTTTCAAAAATAGTTTTCAAAATATGTACTTTGTAAGGCTGAAGCATTATTCCTGATTAATGTTTGGTTGACTCCTTTAAATCAGATTAACAATTCACTTCTGGGAAAAATGAGTCTTGTTAGTATTTCCCTAAATTGGATGAAAGCTTACTAATCAGATAATAATAATCAATATAAAATAAATCATGCACTATCACATCTAATACATATTTCTATTTAGAACCAACATCAAGTTACTTGTATTTTCTTGGTTAGTTGTTATTATCTCATTCAACATGAGTTCTGGTATATTATATCATATTATTTTTGCAAATTTTTAAGTTTTTCATTATAATTTTGAGCCAGCTATGAGGATCATAAAATTAATGCCTCATATTTTTGCCACATTTAACTTTATCTTCAAAATAATATTTTTGTTATTTATAAGTTAAATATTTATTCAGTTATATTCTGTTCAAGCATAGGTATTGATTTACAAAGTCTTGCATATAAATTTACCTACTATAAATTAAAACACAATTATAGTGCCTCCAAGATTTTAGACTTCTCTTACTAAAATTAAAATAAATCTGAACACTTTCAGTTCAGTTCAGTTCAGTTCAGTCACTCAGTCGTGTCCGACTCTTTGCGACCCCATGAATCGCAGCACGCCAGGCCTCCCTGTCCATCACCATCACCCGGAGTTCACTCAGACTCACGTCCATCGAGTCCGTGATGCCATCCAGCCATCTCATCCTCGGTCGTCCCCTTCTCCTCCTGCCCCCAATCCCTCCCAGCATCAGAGTCTTTTCCAATGAGTCAACTCTTCACATGAGGTGGCCAAAGTACTGGAGTTTCAGCTTTAGCATCATTCCTTCCAAAGAAATCCCAGGGTTGATCTCCTTCCTNGCACTCAACAATAATTTTAAACAACATTTTGTAGTGGTTTCCAGATAGAGACAGTAAATTTTATAGTCCTCTGTGTTATTAAATTGTACCAGTTACTCTGATTACCTGATGTGTCTGCAGATTCACAGAGGAATTGAGAGATGAAGGATGGCTGTTTCAACGTTACACAGATGTGAGAATATTGCCGTCTTAGATTGGCAGCTGCTCTGGAAGTTCTCATTGCTTCTTCTTATTTGGGCTAACACTTTAATTTTGTAGCTAATCAGAAATAGTTGCTTTAAAGATGCTAGCTATTCCTAATGAATGTGAGAACCCAGATGGGTCCCATAAGAAATGTCTAACCTGCTGATTGTTAGAAGATTTCTGTGTGTGTATGCTTTAGCATCTTTTAACTGTGAACATTCATTCAACAAACCAAAAGAAAATTTTAATAACTTTCTATAGATAGATAGAAATAAAGAGATTGGCAGAAAGAGAGATAGAGACCAGAGGCAAACAGAGAGAGAAGAGAAATAAGGAGTAATGAAGTTTCTGGTCTCTCCGTATGCCCCCACTCGGCAGTTTGGGTCTTGTATAACATAAAAAGTAGGGAAAACTGAGAACACAAATTACATATTAATTAATATGTACAATCTAGTATTTTTATGATATGGAAGGCTAGGAGATTCTGAAGTGAGAAAAAGCAGGTCAACAGTGAGTCATTCTTTAAAGCTGTGAGGGTCTGGTTTCTGTTGACAGGTTGTAATTATAACCCCTTGGGTCACCTCCTCTCACCTTTTTCTGAGTGATCTGGCTTTTGGACAGTGACTGGGGGAAGTGAAGAGGATGCTTTGTCCCTTTATCTCACCTGGTTCGATGAATCAAAAGTCTATTAAATTTCCTGTTAAAGGTGGAGTTCTTGACAATGAGTTTGAGCAAGCTCCAGGAGTTGGTGATGGACAGGGAAGCCTGGTGTGCTGCAGATCACGGAGTCACAAAGAGTCGGACATGACTGAGAAACTGAACTGAACCGAACTCTTGGCAATTAATTATAACCTTTAGCATATGAATCATATCTTAATTCTAAAGTAAGAAAAATACCGAGATTCGAGTTTGCAAGAGGCAGTGGAACATGTTTGTGTTGAAGCTACAAGTTTAAGACTGTGGTACCTGCATAAATGTAGTTCAGAAATTTTGAACTATCTAGTTGCTTAAGCAGGTTGACAAAGTACAGTTAGATAGTTTCTGTGGGATTTAAGTATTCCATCTTTAAAATGCAAGTGACAGCGATCGTGGCTAACACTAATACAACCCGGGTTTCTAATTGGTTATAAGGATTTCTTTTAGGGGCTTTATGTAATATTGGCACTTTCAGTTCTCACAGTTCTAAGAACCAGATGTTTATTTTCATCTACCTAATAATTATAACTGCTTTCATGGGTTGAGGTGATTATGCATGTAATGTACTGATTATTGTCCCTGGCACTTAGGAAGTGCTTAACAAATGCTAGCTGCGATTAGTGTATCTCCCAGCCTAGGGTCCTCTACTGGCATGTAGTATGTCAGGTGCCTAGAAATCTGATCTGCTTAACCTATTTCCAAGATAAAATTCTCAGACCTGCAAGAGTTTTTGTGAAAAGTAACTATAAAATCAGATCCCAGGAGGCAATAAATAAATAGCAGTTAAAGATAGGATTGAAGCCAAGCAAAATAGAAACCCAGTAAAACTGTTTTAGTGAAATATTTAGAAATCTTATTTAAGAGAGAATTGAAGGTAAATGAAGGCAGGACAAGGAATATCATATCATGAAGAATTGATCATAATATTATACAAATTGCATCCAGTACTAAACCCTGAAATGTTGCTTTGCAGAAAGTGCATCTAGCTTAGAAAAAGGGTGGTAAGCTTCTATTCCTTTTAACTTTATTTGGAAAATTTTAGCTTTACTGCTGATTTTTGTGAGGTGTTCTTGGCTAAGTTGAGCAGTCATCTTCCATTTTCCCCTTAGTTTTTTGATCAGCTTTGACTGTATCATTTTGTCTTGGCTGATTCTTAGAGAAATTGAAAGATGAGTGCTTTTCTCTGTGTGAATATGAAAAATAGTAACCATTTTAAAATCAATAAGATGTGTATAAGAGACAGCTCATGATGTACTCTGCATATAAGTTAAATAAGCAGGGAGACAATATACAGCCTTGACATACTCCTTTTCCTATTTGGAACCAGTCTGTTGTTCCATGTGCAGTTCTAACTGTTGCTTCCTGACCTGCATACAGATTTCTCAAGAGGCAGGTTAGGTGGTCTGGTATTCCCATCTCTTTCAGAATTTTCCACAGTTTATTGTGATCCACACAGTCAAAGGCTTTGGCATAGTTTTTCTGGAACTCTCTTGCTTTTTCCATGATCCAGCGGATGTTGGCAATTTGATCTCTGGTTCCTCTGCCTGTTCTAAAACCAGCTTGAACATCAGGGAGTTCACGGTTCACATATTGCTGAAGCCTGGCTTGGAGAATTTTGAACACTTTACCATGGTTTATTTTTAATATAAATTTATTTTTAATATAAATTTATTTTAATTGGAGGTAAATTACTCTATATTGTATTGGTTCTGCCATACATCAAGTACATCAACATGAATCTGCCACAGGTATACACGTGTTCCCTATCCTGAAACCCCCTCCCTCCTCCCTCCCCATACCATCCCTCTAAAAACACATTCTAGAACCCACTTCTTGTTTACGTTTGTTACCATATTTTATACTATACACCTTTTTACTTTCTGTTTTCCTTGTATCTGGCCTCCTTTCTTAAGCAAACAAAAATCTTATCATGCAAAGCCTTTGCACTTGTTATTTCCTATATTTGAAATATGTTTTGCTTACAATTTGCATGACTGTCTTTTCATAATTCAAGTCTCAGCCCAAACTAAATCTCCATAGAACAGTCTTCCTTAACTATCATGTCTAAAGTGGTCTCTACTTGAGCTCTATTGCAGTCCTCTCTTAAAAAATTACAGTCTAATTTATTTTATATATGCATTACATATTTATTGTCAATTTCCACCAATGAAATGGAAGCACCATGGGTCTTAGCCCTTGTTGCTACTTGATCTGTTACTTCCTGGCAGTATCTGATGATGCATAAATGTAAGGTTAATCTCAAGGTCCCAAAACAGAAGATTTCTATTTACAGGAAGAAAATAGATATGCTAGATCTCATCTTAGGTAAACTTGGATTACTAGACACAGCATTGGCTTTTAACCCTCAAATTTCACATTTAACAACATAAAGTGGTATTACAATGTATATGTCTATATTTATCTATGCCTTCTGTATATTAGCAGTTCCATTTGTAGTATGTTATCCCATGAAATGTGCATAGGTTCTTTAATATAAAAATCTTGATGCCTTAATGTATTATCTTTCCTTATATACAATAATATTTACCTGACTAAATGCTAATATTTAAAACAAAATCCAATTTTTGAACATTTTAAAGTCTTTTATCTGTTGTGGCAATGGCACCCCACTCCATACTCTTGCCTGAAAAATCCCATGAACGGAGGAGCCTGGTGGGCTCCAGTCCGTGGGATCGCTAAGAGTCTGGCATGACTGAGCGACTTCACTTTCACTTTTCACTTTCATGCATNATGTATTATCTTTCCTTATATACAATAATATTTACCTGATTAAATGCTAATATTTAAAACAAAATCCAATTTTTGAACATTTTAAAGTCTTTTATCTGTTGTGGCAATGGCACCCCACTCCATACTCTTGCCTGAAAAATCCCATGAACGGAGGAGCCTGGTGGGCTCCAGTCCATGGGATCGCTAAGAGTCTGGCATGACTGAGCGACTTCACTTTCACTTTTCACTTTCATGCATTGGAGAAGGAAATGGCAACCCACTCCAGTGTTCTTGCCTGGAGAATCCCAGGGACAGAAGAGCCTGGTGGGCTGCCGTCTATGGGGTCGCACAGAGTCAGACACGACTGAAGTGACTTAGCAGTAGCAGCAGTAGTAGCAGTATCTGTTGTTATAAGGCTAAGGAGGAATAACTTTGGCAAAGAAAATGATGACTTCACCATACACTGTCAGTACCCTTAGCCTCTGAAACTCTTTTGTGAAGACCTGATTATCTGTCATAATTATTGATTTATACAGAATTCAGTGTTTAAAATTTTTCTGTCAATGTATGTCTTGTCTAGATATCATGAAGTCCTATTTTGTCTGTTTTTTAAAATTTTTAATTAATTAATTTTTGGCTGTGCTGCTGCTGCTAAGTCACTTCAGTCGTGTCCGACTCTGTGTGACCCCATAGACGGCAGCCCACCAGGCTCCCCCATCCCTGGGATTCTCCAGGCAAGAATACTGGAGTGGGTTGCCATTTCCTTCTCCAATGCATGAAAGAGAAAAGTGAAAGTGAAGTCGCTCAGTCTGTCCGACTGTTAGCGACCCCATGGACTGCAGCCCACGAGGCCACTCCGTCCATTGGATTCTCCAGGCAAGAGCACTGGGGTGGGGTGCCATTGCCTTCCCCGAGGTCTTCATTCATGAGCTTGCTGTGGCTTAGAACATGGGCTCAGTAGTTGTGGAGCACAGGCTTAGTTATCCTGTAGCATGTGTGTTAGTTCCCAGACCAAGGATCAAGCCTATGTTAGCGGGCAGTTTCTCAACCACTGGACCATCAGCAGAGCCTCATCTTCTTTAATCTTTATTTATCCTTTGTGTTTTTAATGAGGGTTACATATGATGGGGAAATGAACACTGAGATTTCTGGGGCAGATGGAGCATTTTAGGAAATCACCTACAGAGAGTCACCAAGGTAGTTTGACTGTCAAAAAAAATTTTTTTTAATGATCTTTTGGGACAGACACATTTGGCAAAATATAATTAAATTAAAAATATGCCACAAAACTTTTTCATGAATAGAACTTAATATGCTCAATGGTGGCAAATATTGGCAAACAAAAGAAAATATTAATCATTTCCATTCTTGGTACCAGTATTAATGTCTTGATTATAGGTAATCTCAATTCATTCATTACCATGTTTTAAATGAGAATTCAGGTAGAAAATAAGTTCACTCTTATTTTAGTTAATTGATGCATAGAAGTCCCTGGGAATCTGTGCTCATAAAAATGGAGCTAAGTCTGGGGTTTTTAAAACAGTAAAATGAAACTTTGGGATCTAAATTCCCTGATTAATTCTTGCTATCCACATTGATTGAATCTTTTTGAATGCTTTTAGAAGGAGAAAAGTTTATCTCTANCATAGAAGTCCCTGGGAATCTGTGCTCATAAAAATGGAGCTAAGTCTGGGGTTTTTAAAACAGTAAAATGAAACTTTGGGATCTAAATTCCCTGATTAATTCTTGCTATCCACATTGATTGAATCTTTTTGAATGCTTTTAGAAGGAGAAAAGTTTATCTCTAAAAAAATGTATCAGGGGACTGTTGACAAGAGGGAAAAGCCATCCCCAGCTATCAGAAAAAATTTTACATTCATAGTATTGTATAACAAACTAGAGAGGCCAGTATTTGAACATGACTGTAACATAATCTTTTGATTCATCTTCCAGCCTTTGCTTCAAAAGCTGGGCTATAAAGGTTCTTATCAAGCTGTATTTAGGTGTTTGACTTTATCCTGTAGACAACTGTAGAATCAATGAAGTGTTACTAAAGTTTGTATATTTTGAAAGATCGTTATATAACACATTAAATGCATCTAAGAACTTTCTAGGTTGTTTCCATGTCCTGGCTATTATAAACAGTGCTGCGATGAACATTGGGGTACATGTGTCTCATTTCCCTGGCTGGACTCTGATTTTCAGTTGAGCTATGAGTGTGCACTCAATGAACTGGCACAGGACACTTTGCTCAGAAGGTCCCACACTGGTTTTAATCACTGTCACCATCTTTAGATCCTGAGAATTTTTGAACAAAGGGCTTCACTTCTGCATTTTTCACTGGGTCCTGCACATTATCTAGCCAGCCCTGACTAAGATAAGCAGTGAGGGTCATTTTTAATTTTCTGATTTCTAATAGAGCTGTGGCAACCCATACATGCCACAGCATCAGGAAAAAAGGACTCTAGGATTCAGACACAATGAGAGACAATTCATAGACATGAGGAAACTAGGAAAAGGAATTCTTTAAATCTGATATGAATTGCTCAGCTAATTCCAATGAAAGTGAAAGTGTTAGTTGCTCAGTCATGCCTGACTCTTTGTGACCCCATGGACTGTAGCCTGCCTGGCTCCCTTGTCCACGGAATTCTCCAGGCAAGAATTCTGGAGTGGACTGCCATGCCCTTCTCCAGGGGATCTTCCCAACCCAACCTGACCTGGTATCAACTCAGGTCTCCTTCATTGCAGGCAAATTCTTAACATCTGAGCCACCAGAGGTTAATTCCCATCCTTAATATGCATAGAACTGACCAGAGTGAGCACAGCACATGCTTTGAGAATTTACAGTGTGGACCACCCTCCAGGTTCCAGACTGGCCCCCAGTGATGCACAGAAGTCAACCAGAACAGCACTGCGGACTCTCAAGACTAAACTGATCCTGAAAGCACAGCCCACAAAAGGCAGGTCAAGACTCACAGCTTCAACATAAGCACACTAATTGCTTGCTAAGACAAAACAATTCAGTATTCTCCAGAGGATTTATAGGACTCACAGTCTCATAACACAATAGTCAAAATAATGAAGATACAAGAGAAACTGCAACAACCTTCAATGGAATACACATGTATGTGAATGACATCATTTGACTCAAACCACACATAATTAAATATTTTAGGACTTTAATACCAAAAAACTTAAATCATTCTGTAATAAATATTTATTGAATGCCCAATCCACCAAAAAAATACATATTATATTCAGATTTATCATAATTTTCCCAGATTTTATGCTTTTTCATTTGTTACTCTTTGAAGATTGATACAACTTTCTGAAGCCCCTGCTTTTGCCTAATTGAGAAACTCTGAAATGCTAAACTTGCTAAGTTTGCCAACATTCAGGATATAGAAGTCTATTTAAAAAATATTTAGAAGGATACTGTACAAAAAGAAAGACCTTGGTCCTTACACTGATCAAGTCTGTTGACTGGTTGTACCTTTAAGACAAAAATTCCATGAATTATATTTTGTGCCACTGAAATCAATGGATTTACCTTACTACTTTAAAACTATATTCCTTCCTGGTTTCCTTTTCCTACTCCTCAAATTCTACCCAAACAGGTACATATGGATTAATGATTGTTGCACTCTATTAGTAAACTCAGTTCAGTTCAGTTCAGTCGCTCAGTCGTGTCCGACTCTTTGCAACCCCATGAATCGCAGCACACCAGGCCTCCCTATCCATCACCATCTCCCGGAGTTCACTCAGACTCACGTCCATCGAGTCTGTGATGCCATCCAGCCATCTCATCCTCGGTCGTCCCCTTCTCCTCCTGCCCCCAATCCCTCCCAGCATCAGAGTCTTTTCCAATGAGTCAACTCTTCGCATGAGGTGGCCAAAGTACTGGAGTTTNTGACTTGATGGATGCGAGTCTGAGTGAACTCCGGGAGTCGGTGATGGACAGGGAGGCCTGGCGTGCTGTGATTCATGGGGTCGCAAAGAGTCGGACATGACTGAGCGACTGAACTGAACTGAACTGTATGTCTTTGGAACCATTTTTTTTTTGTAATCAACATCACTACTTTTTCCATTTTCTAATGACAAGTCTATTTCATCTTCTCTTATTTGTTTCTTTTTTACTTCTTTCCTTAGCTCTCTTTTTTCTTTTTTCTATTTGGTATGAGTGGTTCAACTTTCATATACTTTTTATTATAGGCAACAAAATCATAAATTTCCTTTTAGAGCTTGAAACAGTCCACCAGATTTATTCATTTAATAAATACTGAACACCTAGTATGTGCCAGATACTATTGGCAGGCTTGTGTGCATCAGGTATTAAACAAAAATCCTCATTTTCATGAAGTTTACAATCTTGGACTCTGTGGGGTTTTTAAAGCTATTTTTATTGTTGGTCTCATAATGGCAGCCCACTCCAGTACTCTTGCCTAGGAAGACCCATGGATGGAGGAGCCTGGTAGGCTGCAGTCCATGGGGTTGCGAAGAATTGGACATGACTGAGTGACTTCACTTTCACTTTTCACTTTCATGCACTGGAGAAGGAAATGGCAACCCACTCCAGTGTTCTTGCCTGGAGAATCCCAGGGATGGCAGAGCCTGGTGGGCTTCCACCTATGGGGTTTCACAGAGTCGGACACAATGGAAGTGACTTAGCATCACGATGGCAAGGAGAAATTTTATTTATTTAATTCACAGACTCTGTTTTTCCAGATGTCTGAGGTTGCAAAATGACACTAACTTGATCGAAAAGAAGATATTACATACTAAATAATTTTAAAAATTAATAACAAAATGTAATCTATAGTAGCATAAAAATTCTGGATTTCTTAAAGGATTTTTTTGAACTCAGATGTTCTTATAATTATATAATTGTTTAAACCTCTTATCTTCTTCACATAAATGAGGAGAATACATAGGGAACAATCTCATTTACCATCACAAAGAATAAAATACCTAGGAATAAACCTACCTAAGATGGCAAAAGACCTATATGCTGAAAACTATAAGATGTTGATGAATTAAATTGTATTAAATATAATACAAACAAATGGAAAGATATCACATTCTTGGATTGGAAGACTCAGTATTTTCTAAATGGCCACATTACCCAAGACAATCACAGATTTAATCCAATACCTACCAAATTACCATAGCATTTTCACAGAACTAAACAATGTCAAGATTTGTATGAAAGCACAAAACACCCTGAATAGACAAAAGAAAGAAGAATACAGCTGAAGGAATCAGGCTAACTTCAGACTATATACACAGCTACAGTAATCAACACAGCATGGTAATGGCACTCAAACAGACACTGTGATCAATGAAACAGGACAGAAAGCCCCAAAATAAATCCAGGCTCTTATGATCAATTAATCTATGACAAAGGAGGCAAAAAGATACAATGAAGAAAAGACGATACCTTCAGTAAGTGGTGATGGGAAAACTGAGAAGCTACATATAAAAGGAATTAGAGATTCTCTAACACTATAACAGAATTTTGCCAAGAAAATGCACTGGTCACAGCAAATGCCCTCTTCAACAGCAGAAGAGAAGACTCTACACATGGACATCACCAGATGGTCAATACCAAAATCAGATTGATTAAATTCTTTGCAGCCAAAGATAGAGAAGCTCTACATAGGTAGCAAAAACAAGACTGGGAGCTGACTGTGGCTCAAATCATGAACTCCTTATTGACAAATTTGGACTTAAATTGAAGTAGGGAAAAACCACTAGGCCATCCAGGTATGACCTAACTCAAATCCCTTATGATTAAACAGTGGACATGACAAATAGATTCAAGGCATTAGATCTGATAGACAGAGTGTTTGAAGAACTATGGATGGAGGTTCGTGACAGTGTACAGGAGACAGGGATCAAGATCATCCTCAAGAAAAAGAAATACAAAAAGGCAAGAGGTTGTCTGAGGAGGCCTTATAAATAGCTGAGAAAAGAAGAGAAGCAAAAGGCAAAGGAGAAAATGAAAGATATACCCATTTGAATGCAGAGTTTCAAAGAATAGCAAGGAGAGATAACAAAGCCTTCCTCAGTGACCAATGCAAAGAAATAGAGGGAAAAAAAATAGAATGGGAAAGACTAGAGAGCTCTTCAAGAATATAAGAGATACCAAGGGAACATTTCATGCAAAGATGGGCATGATAAAGGACAGAAATGGTATGGACCAAACAGAACCAGAAGATACTAAGAAGAGGTAGCAAGAATACACAGAAGAAATCTACAAAAAAGATCATGACCCAGATAACCATGATAGTGTGATCACTCACGCAGAGCCAGACATCCTGGAATATGAAGTCAAGTGGGCCTTATGAAGCATCACTACAAATGAAACTAGTGGAGAGGATGGAATTCCAGTTGAGCTATTTCAAATCCCAAATGATAATGCTGTGAAAGTACTACACTCAATATGCCAGCAAATTTAGAAAACTCAGCAGTGACCACAGGACTGGAAAAGGTCAGTTTTCATTCCAATCCCTAAGAAAAGCAATGCCAAAAAATATTCAAACTACTGCACAATTGCACTCATCTCAAGTGCTGGCAAAGTAATGCTCAAAATTATCCAGCCAGGCTTCAACAATACATGAACCGTGAACTTCCAGACGTTCAAGCTGGATTTAGAAAAGACAGAGAAACCAGAGATGAAGTTGCCAACATCCATTGGATCATCGAAAAAGCAAGAGTGTTCTGGAAAGACATATACTTCTGCTTTATTGACTATGCCAAAGCCTTTGACTGTGTGGATCACAATAAACTGGAAAATTCTTCAAGAGATGAGAATATCATACCACCTGACCTGCCTCCTGAGAAATCTGTATACAGGTCATCAAGCAACAGTTAGAACTGGACATGGAACAATAGACAGGTTCAAAATCAGAAAACGAGTACACCAATGCTGTATATTGTCACCCTACTTATTTAACTTCTATGTAGATATATCATGCAAAATGCTGGCTGGAAGAAGCACAAGCTGGAATCAAGATTGCTGGGAGAAATATCAATAATCTCAGATATGCAGATGACACCACCCTTATGGCAGAAAGCAAAGAGGAACTAAAACGCCTCTTGATGAAAGTGAAAGAGAAGAGTGAAAAGATTGGCTTAAAGCTCAACATTCAGAAAACTAAGATCATGGCGTCTGATCCCATCAGTTCAGTTCAATTCAGTCACTCAGTTGTGTCCAACTCTTTCTGACCCCATGAACCACAGCATGCCAGGCCTCCCTGTCCATCACCAACTCCCGGAGTTCACCCAAACCCGTGTCCCTCGAGTCGATGATGCCATCCAACCATCTCATCCTCTGTCGTCCCCTTCTCCTCATACCCTCAATCTTTCCAGCATCAGGGTCTTTTCCAATGAGTCAGCTCTTCACATCAAGTATTGGAGTTTCAGCTTCAACATCAGTCCTTCCAATGAACACCCAGGACTGATCTCCCTTAGGATGGACTGGTTGGATCTCCTTGCAGTCCAAGGTATACTCAAAAGTCTTCTCCAGCACCACAGTTCAAAAGCATCAATTCTTCGGCCCTCAGCTTTCTTTAAAGTCTAACACTCACATCCATACATAACCACTGGAAAAACCATAGCCTTGACTAGACAGATCTTTGTTGGCAAAATAATGTCTCTGCTTTTTTTTTTTTTAAACTTTGGCCTTGGTGTACATAGCACTAGATTTAATTTTCAATTTCCTTTCCCACATACGTTAAAAGAAGAATTTCATACAAATATCACACACCAATTGTTATGTATGGCTTTTCTTAGGCTGTCTACGTTGGTCATAACTTTCCTTCCAAAGAGTAAGTGTCTTTTAATTTCATGGCTGCAGTCACCATCTGCAGTGATTTTGGAGCCCAGAAAAATAAAGTCAGTGACCACTGTTTCCACTGTTTCCCCATCTATCTGCCATGAAGTGATGGGACCAGATGCATGATCTTAGTTTTCTGAATCTTGAGCTTTCAGCGAACTTTTTCAATCTCCACTTTCACTTTCATCAAGACATTTTTTAGTTCCTCTTCACCTTCTGCCATAAGGGTGATGTCATCTGCATATCTGAGGTTATTGATATTTCTCCTGGCAAATCTTGATTCTAGCTTATGCTTCCTTCATCCCAGCATTTCTCATGTAGTACTCTGCATATAAGTTAAATAAGCAAGATGCCCATATACAGCTTTGAGGTACTTCTTTTCCTATTTGGAACCAGTCTGTTGTTCCAAATCCAGTTTTAACTGTTGCTTCCTGTCTACATACAGATTTCTCAAGAGGCAGGGGAAACAATGGAAACAGTGAGAGACTATTCTTTTGGACTCCAAAATACTGCAGATGGTGACTGGAAATTAAAAGATGCTTGCTCTTTTGCAGAAAAGCTATGACCAACCTCAGTTCAGTTCAGTTCCGTGGTTCAGTCGTGTCCGACTCTTTGCGACCTCATGAATCACAGCACACCAGGCCTCCCTGTCCATCACTAACTCCCAGAGTTCACTCGGACTCATGTCCATCGAGTCAGTGATGCCATCCAGCCATCTCATCCTCGGTCGTCCCCTTCTCCTCCTGCCCCCAATCCCTCCCAGCATCAGAGTCTTTTCCAGTGAGTCAGCTCTTCACATGAGGTGGCCAAAGTACTGGAGTTTCACCTTTAGCATCATTCCTTCCAAAGAAATCCCAGGGCTGATCTCCTTCAGAATGGACTGGTTGGATCTCCTTGCAGTCCAAGTGACTCTCAAGAGTCTTCTCCAACACCACAGTTCAAAAGCATCAATTCTTTGGCACTCAGCCTTCTTCACAGTCCAACTCTCACATCCATACATGACCACAGGAACAACCATAGCCTTGACTAGACGGACCTTAGTCAGCAAAGTAATATCTCTGCTTTTGAATATGCTATCTAGGTTGGTCATAACTTTTCTTCCAAGGAGTAAGCGTCTTTTAATTTCATGGCTGCAGTCACCATCTGCAGTGATTTTGGAGCCCCCCCAAAATACAGTTTGACACTGTTTCCACTGTTTCCCCATCTATTTCCCATGAAGTGATGAGACCAAATGCCATAATCTTTGTTTTCTGAATGTTGAGCTTTAAGCCAACTTTTTCACTGTCTACTTTCACTTTCATCAAGAGGCTCTCTAGTTCCTCTTCACTTTCTGCCATAAGGGTGGTGTCATCTGCATATCTGAGGTGATTGATATTTCTCCTGGCAGTCTTGATTCCAGCTTGTGTTTCTTCCAGTCCAGCATTTCTCATGATGTTCTCTGCATATAAGTTAAACAAGCAGGGTGACAATATACAGCCTTGACATATTCCTTTTCCTATTTGGAACCAGTCTGTTGTTCCATGTCCAATTCTAACTGTTGCTTCCTGACCTGCATATAGGTTTCTCAAGAGGCAGGTTAAGTGGTCTGGTATTCCCATCTCTTGAAGAATTTTCCACAGTTTATTGTGATCCACACAGTCAAAGGCTTTAGCATAGTCAATAATGCAGAAATAGATTTTTTTTTCTGGAACTCTCTTGCTTTTTCCATGATCCAGCAGATGTTGGCAATTTGATCTCTGGTTCCTCTGCCTTTTCTAAAACCAGCTTGAACATCAGGAAGTTCATGGTTCACCAACCTAGACAGCATTAAAAAATCAGGGACATTACTTTACCTACCAAGGTCTATCTAGTTAAGGCTATTGTTTTTCCAGTAGTCATGTATGGATGTGAGAGTTGTACTATAAAGAAAGCTGAGTTCTGAAGAATTGATGCTTTTGAACCATGGTGTTGGAGAAGTCTCTTCAGAGTCCTTGGACTGCAGGGAGTTTAAACCAGTCAATCCTAAGGGGAATCAGTCCTGAATATTCATTTGAAGGATGATGCTGAAGTTGAAACTCCAATATTTTGGCCACCTGATGTGAAGACCTGACTCATTTGAAAAGACCCTGATGCTGGGAAAGATTGAAGGCAGGAGGAGAAGGGGATGACAGAGTAGGAGATGATTGGATGGCATCACCAACTTGATGGACATAAGTTTGAGCAAACTCTAGGATTTGATGTTGGACAGGGAAGCCTGGTGTGCTGCAGTCCATGGGGTTACAAAGAGTTGGACCTGACTGTGACTGATCTGAACTAATACTATATACAAAAATAAACTCAAAAGAAAGGCCTAAATGTAAAACTGGATACTATAAAACTCGTAGAGGAATTCATAGAACACTCATTGACATAAATCACAGCAATATCTTTTTGAACATGCTTCCTAGAGTAATGGAAATAAAAGCAAAATTAAACAAAGGGTACCTGATTGAACTTATAAATTTTTGCACAGCAAAGGAAACCTTAAGCAAAACAAAAAAGACATCATATGAAATGGGAGAAAATATTTACAAATGATGTACTGATGGGATTAATTTCCAAAATATACATACATCTCATTATCAAAAAACAAAAACCCAATACAAATAAAATGAGCAGAAGACCTAAGCAGATATTTCTCCAAAGAATACTGATGGTGAAAGGCAGATGAAAAGATTCTCAGCACCACTAATTGCTAGGGAAATGCAAATCAAAGCTCCAATAAGGAATAACCTCACATCTGTCAGAACAGCCATCATCAAAAATTGTACAAATAAGAAATGCTGAAGAGGTCACGGAGAAAGGAGAACTCTCTCACACTTTTGTTGGGAATGTAAATTGTTACAGACACCATGGAGAACAGTATGGAGGTTCCTTAAAAAGCTAAACATAGAGCTACAATTTGATCCAGTAATCCCACACCTGGACATATATCTGGAGAAAACCATAACTCAAAAATACCCATGCAATGTTCATCGCAGCACTATTTACAATGGGTAGGACGTGGAAGCAACTTAAACGTCCATTGACAGATGAATGGATAAAGAAGATGTGGTACATAAATACAATGGAATAGTCAGTTCAGCTTAGTCGCTCAGTCGTGTCCGACTCTTTGTTACCCCATGAATCGCAACACGCCAGGCCTCCCTGTCCATCACCATCTCCCAGAGTTCACTCAAACTAACATCCATCGAGTTGGTGATGCCATCCAGCCACCTCATCCTCGGTCGTCACCTTCTCCTCCTGCCCCCAATCCCTCCCAGCATCAGAGTCTTTTCCAATGAATCAACTCTTCACATGAGGTGGCCGAAATACTGGAGTTTCAGCTTCAACATCATTCCTTCCACAAAACACCCAGGACTTAGCCATAAAACTGAATGAAAAAGCGCTATTTGCTGCTGCTGCTGCTAAGTCACTTCAGTCATGTCCGACTCTGTGTGACCCCATAGACGGCAGCCCACAAGGCTCTGCTGTCCCTGGGATTCTCCAGGCAAGAACACTGGAGTGGGTCACCATTTCCTTCTCCAATGCGTGGAAGTGAAAAGTGAAAGTGAAGTCGCTCAGTCGTGTCTGACTCTTAGCCATCATGGACTGCAGCCCACCAGGCTCCTCCGTCCATGGGATTTTCCAGGCAAGAGTACTGAAGTGGGGTGCCACTGCCATAAAACTGAATGAAAAAGTGCTATTTGCAGCAACAGATAAAATAGATAATCAACAAAGACCTACATATAGCACAAAGAATTCTACTCAATATTCTATAAAAACCTATATGGGAAAAGAATCTAAACGTGATTGTATATACGTGTATGTATAACTGAACCACTTTGCTGTACACCTGAAACTAACAAAACATTATAAATCAACTATACCCCAATATAAAATAAAAATTTTTTAAATGAAGAACATTTATTTACATGATGGCAGGAATCTTTTTATAATACATATATCAAATCACTCTATTATGCATTTTAAATATCTTACAATTTTACTTGTCAAATATACCTCAGTAAAGCTGAAAATATATAAATACATGAATCAAAAAAAGTTTTTAAATAAGGTAAATAAAAATCAATCATTTGTAAGCATGAATAACACCTTAAAACTGAAAGATTTCCATGAACTTTTGTTCCATTCATAAGTATAAAAGTGGGGTAGAGGGTAACAGATAATATAGATATAGTTATAAAATCTGAATTCTCAAATAGGAAAAGGAGTACTTCAAGGCTGTATATTGTCGCCCTGCTTATTTAACTTCTATGCAGAGTACATCATGAGAAATGCTGGACTGGAAGAAACACAAGCTGGAATCAAGTTTGCCAGGGGAAATATCAATAACCTCAGATATGCAGATGACACCACCCTTATGGCAGAAAGTGAAGAGGAACTCAAAGCCTCTTGATGAAAGTGAAAGAGGAGAGTGAAAAAGTTGGCTTAAAGCTCAACATTCAGAAAACTAAGATCATGGCATCTGGTCCCATCACTTCATGGCAGATAGATGGGGAAACAGTGGAAACAGTGTCAGACTTTATTTTTTTGGGCTCCAAAATCACTGTAGATGGTGAATGCAGCCAGGAAATTAAAAGACACTTACTCCTTGGAAGAAAAGTTATGACCAACCTAGATAGCATATTCAAAAGCAGAGACATTACTTCACCAACAAAGTTCCATCTAGTCAAGGCTATGGTTTTTCCATTGGTCACGTATGGATGTGAGAGTTGGATTGTGAAGAAAGCTGAGCACCGAAGAGTTGATGCTTTTGAACTGTGATGTTGGAGAAGACTCTTGAGAGTCCCTTGGACTGCAAGGAGATCCAACCAATCCATCCTAAAGGAGATCATTCCTGGGTGTTCATTGGAGGACTGATGCTGACGCTGAAACTCCAGTACTTTGGTCACCTCATGCGAAGAGTTGACTCATTGAAAAAGACTCTGATGCTGGGAGGGATTGGGGGCAGGAGGAGAAGGGGACAACAGAAGATGAGATGGCTGGATGGCATCACCGACTCTATGGATGTGAGTTTGAGTGAACTCTGGGAGTTGGTGATGGACAGGGAGGCCTGGCGTGTTGCGATTCATGGGGTCGCAAAGAGTTGGACACGACTGAGTGACTGAACTAAACTGAAGTTTGGGATTAAAGGAAATGTAAATCCAGTGTTTTATTGTCATAATTTTATAATTTTGTCACAAGGGCCTCCTTAAAAATGTAATTATATATAGTTCTTTTACTAGATGTTCACTTGGCTACATAATATCTTAATACAGCTTTCTGTCACTATTGTTTTTTTTTAATTGTTGGTGTTGTTACCTCTTTTGTGACTGGAGAAGGCAATGGCACCCGACTCCAGTACTCTTGCCTGGAAAATCCCATGGACGGAGGAGCCTAGTAGGCTGCAGTCTGTGGGGTCGCTAAGAGTCAGACACGACTGGGAAACTTCTCTTTCACTTTTCACTTCCATGCATTGGAGAAGGAAATGGCAACCCACTCCAGTGTTCTTGCCTGGAGAATCCCAGGGACGGGGGAGCCTGGTGGGTTGACGTCTATGGAGTCGCACAGAGTCGGATACGACTGAATTGACTTAGTAGCAGCAGCAGCAGCTTTTTGACTGTCCATGAAAAAGTAAGATTATGACTATTAAATTATTAAATTTGATTTTTTAAAAAATGAAACAACTCTAGTAAAAGTATATGAAGCCTGCTTTAAAACAAACAGAAGATACCATTTAACACTAATACCAAATCCAGATGATAAAGACATGAATCAAAATAAAAATATCAGAAGAGAAAAAGGCATGGTAAAAAGTCTGTGCCTATTGTGTTTGCTTTATGTAAAATGATAGCTAAATAGTTATAGAAATAGCAATGGACATATTATAAACAATATATTTATAAAAATAATATTATAAGTGACAAAAATTAGAAAGCACAGTTAGAGAACAATGGATGATAAGAATACTAATTTTATCTTTCAGTCAAACTGTCTAAACAGGAAAAAAATTTAATGACTCAGATTTCTTAATGTTTTTCAATATCTTTTTCTTAACTTTAGAAGTAGCTTTTAGAGACTAGGATATATGATGATATATACTCCTTTACTTTTAACTTTGTTTAAAGTTAGAATTAATGTATTTAAAAATGAATGCAGAACTTTCAGTTTCATTTTGACATGTAAAGTACTTAAAAGTAGTTACCACTCTCTCTACTATAAGAAAAAGCTAGAGAAACTGAAAATTAATGACTTTTCTCAGATTCACTAGAGAACTGAGCATTGAATTTTGTCAAATGTGGTTTTCTTTGTTAACTGATGTGATCATATGATTTTTTTCTTCTTTATCTGTTAATATGACAGATTGCATTTTAAGTGTTTTATATACTTGAAATAAATCTCGTTTGTTTATGGTATAAAATTCTTATTATACATCATGGATTTGCCAGTATTGTTGATTCAATTAACTAGAATTTATCAAAGATTTTTCCACTTATATTTATGAGAGATATTGGTCTATAGATTTTTTTTTTCTGTGAAGTCTTTGTTTCTATTACTAGGGTAATACTGGCCTTAACAGATGAATTAGGAAGTGTTGCCTCTGCTACCATTTTATGGAAAAGTTTGTGAACCACTGGTATTATTTCTTTCTTGAATTTTTAGAATTGGTAGAATTCACCAGTGAAACCATCTGGGTGGTGTGAGGTGTATGAAAACACTTAACTTTTTAAAAATAAATTAGAAATATTGTAAACTTAAAAGTTCATTAAGAATAAAGACTCAGAGGGCTTTCTGAGTAGCTCAGCAGTAAAGAATCTCCTTACCAATGGAGGAGACACAAGTTTGATCCCTGGTGTGGGAAGATCCCATATACTATGGAACAATTAAGCCTGTGTGCCACAACTTTTGAGTCTGTGCTCTAGAGCTGGGAGTCATAACTCCTGAGCCCTCACATGGCAACTACTGAAGTCTGCATGCCCTGGAGCCCGTGTTCAGCAACAGGAGAAGCCACAGCAGTGAGAAGCGAATGCATGGCAACTGGAGAGTAACTCCTGTTCACCGCAACTAGAGAAAAGCCTGCACAGCAATGAAGACCCAGCACAGCCAATAAATACAAAAAGAATGAAAAATTTAAAAATAATATAGACTAAGAATGTCATCCCACAAAATCACACCTGTATCTATCTATATATATACCTGCTATTTGTATGTATGTGTTTAGTGATGTGTAGAATGATGTTGATATGTTAATGATAATTATTTCACGGTTGAATCTTTGTATATTTTAAGGTTTCTTATTTTGTATTTCAACATAACGAATCTGTGCATTTTTATCAAAACAATAATGTCCTGCTAAAATAGTGAAGAGTGGCTGTTAACTGCTAATTGTGAGGAGTCCTGGGGTGAAGTGCATTAAGTTCTACGTTTATTACTCACCATGTAATGGACTCTTGGAAAGATTACTATTATTTTGTTGCAAATACGTTATGTTCTCACTCCTGCTAACCTCTCCAGTCAATTTATCATCATTTCCCACCCCCAAATTGATGTTTTAGTATCCCATACCAAAGACACAGAATGTGGTGATTAAGAGTTTAAACTATGTGGTCTGGCATCCCTAGGATTATAGCTCATCTCTGCTACTGTGAGCCCATAGGCAAGTTCTTTAGCATCTCCAGGCCTTAGTCTCTTCATTGGAAAAATGGAAATTATATCATCATCTGCCTTGTGGGGTTTTTATGAGGATTAAATGAAACTCTGCATCTAACAGAGTCTTAGTTATTAATACAAAATTATTTTACAAGTACTCCCACCACTGCTGATCATCACACCACCACTACCGTTACCTCCTCTATCAGTACTGTTTGTGTGTTAAGTAGCTTCAGTCATGTCTGACTCTTTGAGACCTCATGGGCTGTAGCCGCCAGGCTCCTCTGTCTGTGGGGACTCTCCAGGCAAGACTACTGGAGTGGGTTGCCATGCCCTCCTCTGGGGATCTTCTCAAGTCTCCCGCATTGCGGGCAGATTCTTTGCATCTGAGCCATCAGTGAAGCCCTCTATCACTACTACACTGATGCTACTCTTACTGATATTTCCACCATTATGTTGCCTTCTTCATCATTATTTATGCAGGCCTTTTTGCTTAGAATATTCATGTTTTTATTTTCCCAACCCATTATTCATTTTTTTCCATTGATATGCTGGTAAACACTTAACAACTGATTCTAGAAAACAAAACCATCTAATTTTAAAGTTTGCAAATTTCCACATAGCTGATTTAAAGTTACCAATTTGATATCATTAAATGTAAAGCTGGTAAGAAAATCAATAGCAAACACCAGTATATAGTATTTCTATCATACAGATTCATTAGCTGGAAATAGCCTCAAGAGTGTAGATAATAGAAAAACATAATGTAATAATTAGGAAGTGATGAGTTTCTAATATTACCTGTCATAATTTAGCTATTATTTTATATAATTTAATCTTTAATACAGACGGTGTTTAACAACCAGTTCACAAAATTCCTAAAAATTTAATAGTTATTTCTCATGAACCAGTACTAGTCAGCTCCAGTATACTACTGGACTTACTTTTTTAATGTACTGATTGAGTCTCACCTTATAGTCCTAGCTCAGATATGACCCTCTTGTTAGCCTTTATTGATTGAGAAAATGGGAGGCTGAAACTCTATTACATAATACTTATGGGGACTTCCCTGGTGGTCCAGTGGCTAAGACTCTGAGCTCCCAATCCAGAGGACCCAGGTTCAATTTCTGGTCAGGAAACTAGATCCTACATGCCACAACCAAGAATTCACATGCTGCAACTAAAGCTCCTGTATGCTCCAATTAAGACCCGGTGCAGCCAAATACATATATATATATACATACATATATACATAAAGAAACAACAATGTATGCCTTATAATTTTTGTCCAGAACACAAATTTAGAATCAGAATTGTTCTTGGGCTTTGCTTATACTTTTCTCCCCTCAAACACATCTTCTAAACTTTACATATTTTTTACTTGAAAAAAATTTATATGTAATATATAAAAATAAAAATATAATTATATATACAGGTTTAAGGAAATGGCAACCCACTCCAGTGTTCTTGCCTGGAGAATCCCAGGGATGGGGGAGCCTGGTGGGCTGCCGTCTCTGGGGTCGCACAGAGTCGGGCACGACTGAAGCGATCTAGCAGTAGCAGCAAGAAAATAATACCCTCTTAGAAATGGTGAACTAATTTTAATGATGAATACATTAAATTTCATGTTTTAGGTTTTCTAAACAACCCTCAGTCCATCTCATCTAAGTTTGGCACCTTATATTCGTCTTTGTTTTCCAAAGCAGTTTAGTATCTGAGCTGTGCTATGCTTAGTCTTGTTGGACTCTTTGGAACTCCATGGACTATAACCCACCAAGCTCCTCTGTCCATAGGATATTCCAGGCAAGAATACTGGCATGGGTTGCCATTTCCTTAGTATTTGAGGGAAAGTGACAAAACTGTATTGAAGGCCACAGATCCAAATAGCTGTTTTCACATTTCTGTGACCCTCCTTGTATTGCCATTTCAGGTCCAGAAGGTAATGGGCCTAACTGTTGCTAGTCCCCTGGACTCCACTTACATTTTTTAAAATCTTCTCAAATTACCTGTGGGGACCTAATACATTATCTTTGTCAGGGACCTACATTATCTTTGTCAGGCTTTAAAAAATATTAGTATTATGCTGTTGTTGTTTTGTGACCCCTCTGTCCATGGGATTTTCCCAGGCAGAAATACTGGAGTGGGTTGACATTTCCTACTCTAGGGGATCTTCCCGACCTAGGGATCAAACCTGTGTCTCCTACATTGTCGGGTGAATTCTTTACCCCTGAGCCACCAGGGAATCCTGTTAGCTTAGTAAAATTAATGGTGAAAATAGTGTTCAGTCTGAGAAGTGAGCTTAGAAACCAAATTCTTTTTCCACTTAATATTCTTATCATCTGATTTTTAAAAATCACAAAATATTCAGAAAAAATTAAATATACCTGTAATCTTTTTATAGTTTTTTTCCACCCATAAAACCTTTTACCTATTACCATTTGTTTTGATATTTATTAAATACTTGGACAAAAGGTGATAGTTGTTTTATTTTATATTTCATTGATCATGAGTGAGACATAACAATTTGTTTCACTAAGAATTCTTTGATCTAAAGAAACCGATTCTGTATACTTTAAGTAATGAAAGAAGGGCGTTAACTGGAAGACACCGAGTAGCTCATGGACTGTGAGATGGAAAAGTAGTGTGTAACTGTGAACCATCTCTTCTGTGGTGCTGCCTTCAAATGATTTAACATCAATTACTTTGCCTCCTTTCATGCCTCTGTTTAGGATAACAATTCCTGGGAAAGAGTCTGGTTAGAGTAGCATAGGTCACATGATACTTCCTGTGGTCAGGAGTACATTGTTCACTGCTGCTGGTCCCACCAGAATCACATGAAGTGGAGGATGCAACTCCACAGTGAAAATATGCAGGCATGCAAAGACAGCAACGATCACCTCAGTTTTTCACCATGTGTGTTATTTCTTTTGAAAATTGCCTATACAAGTTTCTGGGCTATTTTTCTATTGGAATGTTGGACACAGTTTAGAATGGTTTACCTGAGACTTGCTGAATGTTAAGATGATTAACAGCATGATATGTTTGTTGCAAATGTTTTTTCCTAAAGGGTCCATTTCTTCCAGCTTTTTTCATGTTTTTAACCTAGAGAAAGTTTATATGTTGTTAAAGATTAATCTATGTTTTTAATTAAAAATTTTTTGATCTAACTGGGATTAGTTTTGATTACTTTAACTTTACCTAAATGGTAACTTGTTTCAGTATAGTTAATTGGATTGTTTTCTACTTTGTGAAATACCACATTCAATAAACTCAATTCTTATTCTAGCTTCCAAAACTTTTGACTGTTTCATATGTGGCTTTTTAATTATACTTCTTTAATGTTATTATGTTACTTGTAGCTTAAAAGTACATTTTAAATATATGATAGAATAACTCATCTTTTAACTTTTATAAAATTACCCAGTTTTCAAAATAAACTTCACTGTCATTTACTCAAGTTCTCTACAGTCTTACCCTATTACATTACATATCAGTATCAATTTGAAGAGAATAAAATAAGTATCAATCTTTCCAAGCAAAAACACAGTATTTTTTCTATTTATTTAAAACCTTTTTATGTTTCAAAGAAATTTTCATAGTTTATATAAACTTTCATACCTTAAGTTGATTATTAATTAAAAATATTTTTATTGATACTATGAAGGGCAGTTTTCCATCAAGTTAGGTTCAATCGCTCAGTCGTGTTCAACTCCTTACTCAAACTCATGTCCATCAAGTTGGTGATGCCATGGAAACATCTCATCCTCAATCATCCCCTTCTCCTCCCACCTTCAGTGTTTCCCATTTCAGGGTTTTTTCAAATGAGTGAGTTCTTCGTACTGGGTGGCCAAAGTATTGGAGTTTCACCTTCAACATCAGTCCTTTCAATGAACACCCAGGACTGATCTCCTTTAGGATGAACTGGTTGGATCTCCTTGTGGTCCAAGGGACTCTCAAGAGTCTTCTCCAACACCACAGTTCAAAAGCATCAATTCTTCGGTGCTCAGCTTTCTTCACAGTCCAACTCTCACATCCATACATGACCACAGGAAAAACCACAGCCTTGACTAGACAGACCTTTGTTGGCAAAGTAATGTCTCTGCTGTCTAGGTTGGTCACAACTTTCCTTCCAAGGAGTAAGTGTCTTTTAATTTCATGGCTGCAGTCACCATCTGCAGTGATTTTGGAGCCCAGAAAAATAAAACCAGCCACTGTTTCCACTGTTTCCCCATCTATTTGCCATGAAGTGATGGGACTGGACTGGATGCCATGATCTTAGTTTTCTGAATGTTAAGCTTTAAGCAAACTTTTCCACTCTCCTCTTTCACTTTCATCAAGAGGCTCTTTAGTTCTTCTTCACTTTCTGCCATAAGGGTGATGTCATCTGCATATCTGAGGTTATTGATATTTCTCCTGGCAATCTTGACTCCAGCTTGTGCTTCCTCCAGCCCAATGTTTCTCATGATGTACTCTGCATATAAGTTAAATAAGTAGGGTGAAAATATACAATTTAACTCAGATGACCATTATATCTACTACTGTGGGCAGGAATCCCTTAGAAGAAATGGAGTAGCCATCATAGTCAACAAAAGAGTCCAAAACACAATCTCAAAAATGACAGAATGATCTCTCTTCATTTCCAAGGCAAACCATTCAATATCACGGTAATCCAAAGAATATTGCAGAAGAAGCTGAAGTTGAACAGTTATATAAAGACATATATACAAGACATTCTAGAACTAACACCCCAAAAAAATGTCCTTTTCATTATATGGGACTGGAATGCAAAAGTAGGAAGTCAAGAGAATACTGGAGTGGGTTGCCATGCCCTCCTCCAGGGGGTCTTCCCAACCCAGGGATCGAACCCATGTCTTATGTCTCCTGCACTGGCAGGTGGGTTCGTTATCACTAGTGCCACCTGAGGAGCTCTAAGTACCATCTCAGTCTTTCTCAAACATGCCGCTCTTCCTATATAAAATTTTATCTAACATGTTTCTTTAAATCACCCCTAGTCTAACTTGGCACCAACTTTAGCTTTGTCCTAAGTCACAATGTCTGTGAAATCAGGATTTCCTACACTAATCCACAATAATTTAAACACATGGAAATAAAAATGTTCCTAGGTCTACCACCTAAAATCACTTCCCTGGCCTCACTTTGGCAAACTGAATTATTTCCTTAATTCTTCTGGCCATGCTAAGAGTTGGAAAAAATGAGCTTCCTTGAAGCAGAGGAGTAAACAGAGCCTAAGAGCAAGCCTCCCAAGGTTACAGAGCTAATAAGTGATTAAGCAGGGCTTTAAGTAAGTTTTAAAATTTTTTCACTTATTTGTTTATTTTGGCTGTGCTGTGCAGCTTGTGAGATTTTAGTTACCCAACCAGGGCTTGAAGCTATGCCCTTAGCAGTGAAAACTTGGAGTCTCAACTGCTGGACCGTGAAGAAATTCCTTGGAGGGTTTGGATGGCGCACATCCTCACACCTGGGGACCACTAGGCCTAGGGCATGGGGTGCCTCTGATCTGCTGATGGTCACAGGCCAACCTCTCACCCACTAGGGAAGCTACCAGCTTACCCGGGCCAGGCTGACTCCAGCAGGCACCTTGTAGGGCACGTACTTCCTGTAGATATGGCCCACCCTGGAGCAGGGAATGTCCTCCATGCGACCTCCACACATCCACACCTGCGGGATGAGAAGTGAGAGATGATATTTCTTCCCCCAGTTCACAGCCTCCTCAAAGGCCAGTGTTCCTTCGTGCATTCCTAGAAAGCATCAGCTTGGATTGTGTCCTAAAGCCCCCATTCACAGAACCAAGGATGCAGGAAAACACAGTGATGACAAGAGCAAAAACAGCTCAGGGCATCGAGTGCTGACTCCAGGCCAAACACTCTGCAGTGAGCTTCACATGCACAGCTTCACAGAAGCCTCATGAGAAAACCCATAACGTTAGGCAGTAACGGAGCTCCATTTTACCGATTAAGAAACTGAGGCTCAGAGAAGCTAAGAAACCTCTCTGAGGTCACAGGATTAGTATGTGGTCCAGTTCAGTTCAGTCGCTCAGTTGTGTCCGACTCTTTGTGACCCCATGAAGTGCAGCACGCCAGGCCTCCCTGTCCATCACCAACTCCCGGAGTTCACTCAGACTCACGTATGTGGTAGAGCCAGAAATTTAAACCCAGTTTGAGCTGACTCTGAAGAAAGCTGAGAGCCGAAGAATTGATGCTTTTGAATTGTGGTGTTGGAGAAGACTTGAGAGTCCCTTGGACTGCAAGGAGATCCAACCAGTCCATCCTAAAGGAAATCCTGAGTATTCATTGGAAGGACTGATGCTGAAGCTGAAACTCCAATACTTTGGCCACCTGATGTGAAGAACTGACTCACTGGAAAAGACCCTGAAGCTGGGGAAGACTGAAGACAGAAGGGGACGACAGAGGATGAGATGGTTGGATGGCATCACTGACTCAATGGAGATGAGTTTAAGTAAATTCTAGGAGTTGGTGATGGACAGGGAGGCCTGGCATGCTGCAGTCCATGGGGTCACAAAGAGTCGGACACGACTGAGTGAACAGAACTGAACTGGGGTGACTCCAGGGTCTGAGCTCTGGAGTAGTGTCAGGATTATGAGGGGGCGCAGAGGGCTCCATGGGAAGGACTGTGATGGTCACTCTGCGCTTTGTGCTGGTGGGGACGAGGCTGGTATTTGCTGACTTGGAACTGGCTGCTGGAGTTCCCTTTTAGGCCTGTAAACCTCTTGCTGGGGCGTCCTGAGCAGTCACCTTTCTCCCTGCCCTGACTCCCCTGCAGGCTGGCTTGCTACGCTGTGCAGCAGGGAACTGCTGCCTGCAGTGTGGGAGCTGGTGCTGCTCCTGAGTCTCCCTTCATAACCGGCATCACAGAGACCCCCTGAGTAGGAACTCTGGTCTGATGGCAAAATATGAGAATTCTTAACAAGTATAGTTAACCCTCTTAGAGGCCCAGCCTAAACAGACCCCCTTCTGGCAGTCCTGGGTTCGAATCCTGACTCAATCACTATCCAGCTTTGTGACTTGGATGATGGCACCTAACTTCTCTGAGGCTCAGTTTCCTCATCTGTAAAGAATGAAATGAGATGGGGATGGGGTATTTTGGGTGAGGCGCTTACCACAAGACCTGGCACCTAGTCACAGCGGTGTGAGATACTGCAATGATGGGTTCATACATTCGGCTAATATTTGAGGAGTGCTTGCTGCATGCCAAACAGTGCTGAGCACGCACAGCAGTGAGTGAGTGGGCCCAGGCCCCTGCTCTCACAGAGGCGGAGTGTAGTGGACAGCCTTGGAGATGCCCCCCAGTGACCCCTGTGTCCCAGTATTTGCACCCTTAGGCAGTTCCCTCCCAAAAGAGCCAGATGAGGACTGCGTAACCAACAAGATGATACAGAAATGATGGCCATGAAGGACACTGGCTTCCACCTTGCTCCCTGGGATCACTTGCTTTGGGGCAGCCAGCAGCCACATTGTGAGGACCCTCAAACAGCCCCATGGAGAGACATAGGTTGTGAGGAGCTGAGGTCTCCTGCTAAGAGTCCTGACTTGCCCACCACGTGAATAAGCCAGCTTACAAGTGGATCCTCCAGCCCCAGTTAAGCCTTCAGATGACTGCAGCCCTGGCTGACACAACTGCATGACAGACCCAGGCAGAACGATCTCACTTAGCCACTCCAAATCCTTCACTCTCCAAGACTTTGAGATAATAACTGTCTACTGCTGCTTTGAGATTATTTTTTCCTGTGGCAGCAGATGCCTAATACAGGGGCTTTCAGATGGTGACGTGCACTCTACAGAAGCCAAAGCAAGGTAACTGGACGGACTCATCGCACAGACAGATGGGATATGCTGCATTACCCCCACCTGTCAGGGAAAGCCTCCCTGGGAAGGAAACAGTCATATCCCATGAGGGGATAGGCACATATGGGGCTGCAATTAGTGGAAATGCTGCTTGGAGAAATGCAATTATATTCTGATCTTGGGGGAGAAAAAAAAAATCGAGCAAGTCAATAGAACAGAACACTGGTCTCGAGATAATGGGCTCCTGATGGTAGATTAATGTCAAGGCCAAGCCAAGAAGTTTATTTTCAAAGCAGGATATATTGATCAGGCGCCAGCATCCAATAACAATAACTCTTCCTTTATACAGAGTGACTGATGTGGAAGCAATGCTTTTGTCTGGCGGATACTGCCCGGGTCGCTGGGCCGCCCCAGCCTTGTGGGAGGCGGAGCGGCACGGAGCAGGTGGGGCACGCCTTCCCCTGTTCTATTTTGAATGTCTTCTGGGCAGTTGACTAGGCTGGCATCCAGCTCTCTCGACTCCATATTAAACTTGCATTAGCTAACAAGGCTGTGTCTCTGGCTTTGCCTGGCAAGGAGCCTTCCTTTATGCAGATGGATTTCTAGATCCTTCTCTGTGCTGTGACCTCAGGATTCTTTGGCCCTGACCACGTTGGCCATCAGCCTGGAGGTTCCTGAGGGTGACCTTGATCTCAGACCCTGAGAGGTCTGAGGCAGCCAAAATGCCCTCAGATTCCCAGGATGTCCGGAGCCCAGGAGGAGTCCTGGTTTTGGACGATGGCTTCCCTGCCCTAGACCTGACTCACTGACAGCTGAGTCAGGATGCAAACTTCCTTCCGAGAGATGCATACCTGTTCAGGGAAAGCTGCTGCCAACTGCCGAGTTCCCTGGGAGCACCTGAGCGGTCTGAGGAGCTCTGGGTACATCCCACCCCTCAGGACTCCCTCTGGAGCTTCCCCGGTGGTCCAGTGGTTAAGAATCTGCCTTGCAATGCAAGGGACACTGGTCCGATCCCTGGTCCAGGAAGATCTCATGTGCTGCAGAACAAGGCAGACTGTGCACCACGGCTTCTGAGCCAAGGTCCAGAGCCCGTGTGCTACGAATGCTGGAGCCCACTGCCTCCGGCCTGCGCTCTGCAACAAGGGAAGCCACTTCCACGGCGTGGCTTCAGCTTCAGCTTCTGCCACCAAGCCAGTCAGAAAGACAACGTCATCTCTTTGAGCTTCACTTTCTCCATTTGGGAAATCGGGCCACAGGATATATGAAAACAAAAAATACAACGGTGTTGGGTGAAAGGGCAAATACTGTATTGTTTCAAGGTGACTGTATTTCTCATCCTTTCACAAAGAGAAATGAGTAGCCCTGGCTTGCCATAATTAGAGCAAGGCCACACACAGCAATGATGACCTACCACAGCCAAAAATTAAATAAATCCTAGAAAAAACCAAACAAACCACACTCTGGCCACTCAGAACACACCATACGCAGCGGGCACCACCCCCCTGTGGTTATCTGGCAGGATCCCGAGACTGCAGGGGACTTTCCATCTAGGAACATGTTAAAAGCTAGAGGCATCGACTTATATCCTGACTTGCTCTGAACAGGGGAGATGGACTCCAGGTTCAGCTCCTGGCCCAGGGCACCTACCTGTGTACCTCCAGGCCCCCCACCTCCCTCCCTTTACAGCAGAGGACAGCAGCCACCCAAGGCCCACAACAACCACAGCAAGGGGGTGGTATGAGCAGGCACTCTTTGCTAATGGCAGCACCACCAGTGCAGCCACGTGACCTGGGGGATGAGAGTCACTGCTACCTTGCAAGGCTGCCGAGACGGCCTGAGACAAGCCGTGAAGAGCACTCAGCTTGGTGCCTGGCCACGGCAAACCTGAGGAGTGTTACTCACTTCTCTTTGCGAAAGGATGAGAAATACCACTGCCTTGAAATGATACACCCAACACCACTGGGTTGTTTTTTTTTTTCATATCCTATGGCTCAATTTCCCAGATGGAGAAAGTGAAGCTCAAAGAGATGATGTCGTTTTTCTGACTGACTTGGTGGCAGAACCTGAAACTGACCAGGAGAATGACAGGGCCAGGCAGGTGGGGCATAGGCACCGGGCCTGGCTGCCCGAGGGGTTCTTCTCTCCCCCAGGTAACACAGCGGCAGGAGAAGAGCCCCGCTGGGGGCAGAGGGCAGAGGCTCTGCAGATCACCCGCATTTGGCCAGGACCCTGTCATATTTGGATGGGGACGAAGATGGGCCGCTGAGATGACATCTTGCAGCCCGTCTCTGTCAGCCTTCTTGTCTCCCTCCCTCTCCGTGCCCTCCCTAGCCTCTGCTCCTGTGCCTGCGCAGGGAGCCCAGTTCCACCGTAAGGAATTTCTGAACACACTCTGCCAGCTTGTTTCTTGGTGCCGTTTCCTCTACACCAGTCTTCTCCCTGGAAGCACCATGCCACTAGACAAGTACAAATCTAATTGTAAAAGCTTGCTCCCCATTCATTTTCATTGCTGCTTTGATTTATTTTATTAGCAAACTTCTTTTGTGTGATGACAGGCTTCATTACAGTGTCTATAAAAGACAATTACTCGCTCTTATCTCCTAAACTGAGGAGGAAAGAAACAAGTGGTGATGAGCGTCAGGAAGACACAATGGGCCCTGGAGACCACGCGGCAGAGGGGCCGCCCCGCAGAGGGGATTCGCCAGCGAGCGGGGGTGGGAAGAGACCTCTCACTCAAGGGAATGGCTGCCTGGAAACCAATCGGGAATGGATGGGCATCCTACCTGCCCATGGAAGGGAGAAGCCATCAGCCAGCCATGGCTTTGCTGTTGGCAGCTCAGCTGAGGATCCTAGTGAAGTCCAAACCCTATTCCACTAGTGCTTGGGAGCTGCTGCATTAATACGCAGTTAAAAGAATAATTGTCACCAATTATTCTGCATTATCTGTGAGCTTAGGAAGAACAAAGGGTAGCAGTGATGAGCTCGGTTCTGGCTCTTAAGCAAGTTTTGTGAATCTGAAAGCCTCAGTTTCCTCATCTGCAATATGGGGTGAATTACTGTGCTTCTCTCCTAGGGCTGCGACGAGCCTGGAATGAGATAATTCTAAGCACACAGGACTCCGAGCAAACCCAATGCTGTCACCTTGGCACATGGCAGCTGGCTGGCTCTACTGGTGGGGCACGCCACATATATGCCATGCAACTTCCCTCAGGAAAGAAGGAATGACATTGGATCCATGTCTTCCAGAAGTTCATACTATTTTGGACATATTAGGTCGTTCTGAACAACAAGATACTGTTTTAGGAAGTCTTACCAGCAGGAAAGGATCTCACTCATGTTAGTTTTAGATGCTTATAATGGTTACCAGGTTCAGTTGGTAAAAGAAGAGGAGAAAAGCCCAACTTTAGTTTTTAAAAATCCATTTAAATTTATTTCTAGGTTAATATATTATTTTATGGAGTGGGTAGCCTTTCCCTTCTCCAGGGGATCTTCCCAACCCAAGGACAGAACCCAGGTCTCCTGCATTGCAGGTGGATTGTTTACCAGCTGAGCTATGAGGAAAGCCCAATATAATTTTATATATCAAAAATATACTTTTAAGCATATGTGGGTCTAAATTAATAAACTGAATATCTGACTGTTTCAGTGATATCCTGAGGTGTTTATAGTCAACTTGGCCAAAAAATGGGGGTTGGCTGCCTTACATTAGAGCTTTTTTTTTCTTAATAAATGAATTAAGTTGCAGGATCTGTTAGGTCTTGGCTCACATTTGATACAGAGCCATCTCACAACCACCCAGTGAGGGAGGTACTGCCGTGCCTCTCACACATGAGGAAAGCGAGGCTGGCGAGCTCCAGCGCCTTCCCCAGGGCTCCGCAGCTCCTAAGTAGCAGAGCCCAGAGTGGAATCCAGGGTGGGGGCCCCCAGAACTAGGCAGGTTTGAGACTGTACCTTTGATCTTCCTCAGGCCTAGTCCTGGCCCTGTCACGGTCTTCCACAAAGATCCCTCTTGGTACTCGTATTGTTTGCAGGACAGAGCGGTCACCCTAGGCTTGCAGTCAAGGCCTGTGCCCCCTGTTCCCGTCGCCTCTGACCCTTCCGCACGCCCTGGATGCTGTGGGAGTCAGCTGCAGGGCACTCCTGTTGTTTGCAGGACAGGGCGGTCACCCTAGGCTTGCAGTTAAGGCCTCTGGCCCCTGTTCAGTCGCCTCTGACCCTTCCACACGCCCTGGATGCTGTGGGAGTCAGCTACAGGGCACTCCTGTTGTTGGCAGGACAGAGCGGTCACCCTAGGCTTGCAGTTAAGGCCTCTGGCCCCTGTTTAGTCGCCTCTGACCCTTCCGCACGCCCTGGATGCTGTGGGAGTCAGCTGCAGGGCACTCCTGTTGTTGGCAGGACAGAGCGGTCACCCCAGGCTTGCAGTCAAGGCCTCTGCCCCCTGTTCCCATTGCCTCTGACCCTTCCGCACGCCCTGGATGCTGTGGGAGTCAGCTGCAGGGCACTCCTGTGTCTCTGTTGGGCATGTGTGTTTTCTTTACATGAACAATTCAACCCAGTACAAACATTCATTCATTCACACAGAGGCTGGTCAGCCTTGCTCTAAAACCCTGCTGGAAAAGATGAAACAGAAACTGGCAGCCAAGGATGGGCCTAAAGATATCGCGCCTTGAAAGTGGGGTGAAGATGTTGGTACCTGCGAGCCACCCTGCCAACCAACGTGGGATCTTTTCACACCCCAGCCTGAGCCTCCACTCTGTAAGACCTCACCGACTCATTACAGCCATGATTTTCAATCCTGAGTGAGCATCAGAAAAACCGGGGGAGCTTGCTAAAACACAGACTGCTGGGCCCCACTCCTACAATGTCTGACTCAGCAAGTCTGCGTGGAGTCTGGGAATTTACATGTCTAACAAGTTCCCGGTGATGCTGGTGCTGCTGGGCTGGGGAGCACACTTCGAGAACGAGCTTATCCTGGATTAGAGAGAGCCTTTCTCAGGATGGTGGTAATGCCAGTTCACACTATGCCTTTAGACAGCGCTGTGAGTTTGGGGTTATTTGTGTCCTTTCAGTGAGGAAATATAGGTTCAGCCCAAAGGGCAGGTGAGCTGTCCCAGGTCTCACCGGGAGTTCATTTCAGAGCTGGGCCTGGAGCCAAGGTCTCTGGCCTCTGTCTCGCCAGCCTCAAAGCTTTCCCTACTCCTGTCTTCCTGCAACCACAGCCCATACACCCTGACCACAATGCTGACATTAACAGCTATCATAATTGATTATTTATAACGCACCAGGAGCTGAGCTAGGCTTTTAACACATTTTGACTAATATTGTGCTCACACCCACCCTATGAAGTAAGGGTCATTCTATTGCCACTTTACAGATGAAGAAATCCAGAGAGGTTAAGTCACTTTCCCAAGGTCACACAGCCACAAGCTGATGGAGCTTGTACCAGAACACAGGTGGTGTGATTCCAAAGCCAATGTACTTTATCCCTGGGCTGTTCTGCCTCCTTTTTTAACATGAAGGTTTTGATCCAAACAGCTACCACTCACTGACTGCCTTCTTTTTGTCTGTCTCTAGACCAAACAAATGTTTTATGCCATTTAGTTTTTATAACCTCTGAAGAAGTTATTATTGCCATTTTTAGTGATAAGAGACTGAACCAGGAAGAGATGGTTGTGCGCTAGTTAAGGAGTGATGTACCACAGGCGACCCTCGAGCCTCCGAGCCTTTTTCCTGGAGGCATGGTGGGAGGGGCAGGTGCCCACAGAGACGCTCATGGACTCTCAAATGGCTGCTCAAAGTCAGGGGCAGAATGCCTCCCTGTTCCTGGCAGACAGCTCTTAGAAAGTCTGGGTGCACATGGCCGGGAGGAAAACGCTGCACGCAGCAGAGCAAGTTCCCAGCCTCCTCAGATAATCCCGCGAAGGAAGGGGCCAGCGCTGGGTTCCCGGCAGTGATGCTGCAACTGGTTTGAGTCAGTGGGGGCTGGACGGGGCGGTGGAAGGGCTGGGAGAGGTGACGGCAGGCTGGCACCTGTGTGGGGGCCCCAAATGCCCTCCTGGGTGGCAACTTAACCCCCTTGGGGTTGGTTCTGACTTCTGGGGCCCTGCTCTAGGCTGCCTCCTCCCTCCAGGTGGAGCGAGATAAGCGCTGGGCTGAGAGTCAGGACATTGGAGTTCGGCCCTGGCTCTGCCACCTTCCAGCACTCAGGCACCAGGTCACAGCCCCCACCCCTCACCAGTTTCTACTGAGTGTTCTGCTTTCTTTTCACACACTGTGTTTCACTTAATCCTCCTGATGACGCCGTGAGCTCTATGGAAGCAAGGTCTGGGAGTTTTCTAAATCTGCACAAGGCAGTCTGGGACTGGCTTGGCCTTTGGTAACTGTATCAGTGTTGGACTAAGCAAACCCCACCCCTGAGGCCTCCTGCCTCTGTTCAGATGTGTGGGTTTCCCTCTGGGAACAAGGCTTTCCTGGCCATTCGTGTGGCTCTCTGTCACTCCCTGGCTCGGCTGATCCTGCCCCAAGAGGCCCTCAGAAGGCCTCCAACTCACTCTCCCAGAGCAAGGGGCTGCTGCCTCTGCCTCCTGGAGTGGACCCTGTACTCAGGGGGCTCCATCCTTCCCTAGGGGCTCCTCACTGTGACTCCCTTCTCTGTAGGCCTCACTTGGGGGAAACTCCTCCCTGAACTGGCAAATGGCCCTAACAAAGCACTGGGAGGTATGTGGGGAGGGATGGGCTGAGAGGGTTGAAAAAAATAACAGTTTTTCCTTATTGTTAAATCTTAATTTCTCTCCTGATTCTAGAAGTGATATGTGTGATGATAAACACATTCAATGCTGCAGAAACACATGGGTAGGAAGGGACAGCCTCACTGTGGCCCTTCCACCCCAGATGCCCCAAAGGGATGGGAAACCTTTGAGGCACCAGAGGTCAGAGGACAGCAGGGCAGAGGCTCGGTCTGAAGTCAGAGGGCAAGGCTGAAAACCCTGCTCCAACCATGCGATGTTATGAGTGCTCAGTAAACTTCAGCTGGTGTGACGATGCTCTTCTCGGTTTTTTTGTTTGCATTTGTCACATAACAACAAAAAGATATATTTATTTGTTTATGGCTGCACTGGGTTTTTGTTGCTGCGTGCACACTTTCTCTAGTTGTGGCGAGGAGGGGCTTCTCTTCATGATGTTGTGTAGCCTTCTCATTGCAGTGGATTCTGTTACGAAGCACAGGCTTTAGGGGTGAGGCCTTGAGCAGGGCTGAGTTGTCCCTCAGCATCTGGGATCTCCCTGGACCAGGGACTGAAGCCGTGTCCCCTGCATAGGCAGGCAGATTCTTTACCACTGAGCCACCAGGGCCCTGCATTAGTCACATTTTTGAATATTAAACATGAGACTATATATTATATATATATATTATCAAAATTTCTCACATCTTTTAAAATTTAATTTTGGGTGCATCTAACTTTTTTTATGAGCTGAAGTTGAACAGTTCTATGAAGACCTACAAAACCTTTTAGAACTAACACCCAAAAAAGATGTCCTTTTCATTAGAGGGGACTGGAACGCAAAAGTAGGAAGTCAAGAAACACCTGGAGTAACAGGCAGATTTGGCCTTGGAGTATGGAATGAAGCAGGGCAAAGGCTAATAGAGTTTTGCCAAGAGAACGCAAGGGTCATAGCAAACACCCTCTTCCAACAACACAAGAGAAGACTCTACACATGGACATCACCAGATGGTCAACACTGAAATGAGACTGATTATATTCTCTGCAGCCAAAGATGGAGAAGCTCTATACAGTCAGCAAAAACAAGACTGGGAGCTTACTGTGGCTCAGATCATGAACTCCTTATTGCCAAATTCAGACTTAAATTGAAGAAAGTGGGGAAAACCACTAGACCATTCAGGTACGACCTAAATCAAATCCCTTATGATTATACAGTGGAAGTGAGAAATAGATTTAAGGGACTAGATCTGATAGATAGAGTGCCTGATGAACTATGGACAGAGGTTTGTGACACTGTACAGGAGACAGGGATCAAGACCAGACCATCCCCATGGAAAAGAAATGCAAAAAAGCAAAGTGGCTGTCTGAGGAGACCTTACAAATAGCTGTGAAAAGAAGAGAAGTGAAAAGCAAAGGAGAAAAGGAAAGAGATAAGCATCTGAATGCAGAGTTCCAAAGAATAGCAAAGAGAGATAAGAAAGCCTTCCTCAGCAATCAATGCAAAGAATAGAGGAAAACAACAGAATGGGAAAGACTAGAGATCTCTTCAAGAAAATGAGAGATACCAAGGGAACATTTCATGCAAAGATGGGCTCGATAAAGGACAGAAATGGTATGGACCTAACAGAAGCAGAAGATATTAAGAAGAGGTGGCAAGAATACACAGAAGAACTGTACAAAAAAGATCTTCA
>SJYX01015330.1:220576-265288 GCA_006410675.1 Oreotragus oreotragus | reverse complement strand
CTGAAGACATCCTAACCCAGCCTGCTGAGGATGCTGCTCACGTGTGGCCCTGCGGACACTTCTCCAGGAGCCGAGAGCTGAAGACATCCTAACCCAGCCTGCTGAGGATGCTGCTCAGTCCCCTGCTGGTGCCTCCTTCCACCACCACCTGTCGGGGTCGTGCAAGGCCCAGGGCTTTCTCCGCAGCGTCTTATGTGAGCTCATCTTGCGTAGGAAGGAAACCTCTGTCAGTATCATGTGGGATGGGAGAGCCAGGGAGGTCAGGCGACTGGCCCTGTCTCCAGGTGGACAGGTGGCAGAGATGGGAAGCCAGTGCCCTGCTTTCTCACCGAGTACCTTTCTCATCATACCACCAGTACCCAAAGATGGAGCTGTCAGCCTGGGAAGGGCAGGATGAAGAAGGTATATCAGATAGGAATTGATGCCACTAACAGGTATTTAAAACACCTATGATGGGCCAGGAACTAGGGTACAGAGATGAACAAGACTCCCTCTCTGCCTCCAGGGAGCTCAGAGTGTAGTTGGGGAGACAGGTCAATCTTTGGGTCATGTCAGTGGGAGGAATTCAGAGACCTGCTGGGAGCAACACCGGGGTGGCCCTTAATCATCACAGGGAGCTCAGGTAAGGCTAAGAGGAGGCATAAGATAGGCTGAGCCCAGAAGGATGAGTGTGGGTTGCCAGACTAAGGAAGGGCGTTTCAGGAAGAACGAACAGTGCATGCCCCTAAAGATGGCAAAGCATGAGAGCCTGGGGCTTGTGAGCATCCCATATGGCTGGGTAAGGTGGACCTCTGTGGTTTGCCCTGTCCCACCTCTATTTTGCACACAGTGCCTAGACTTTTCTTTGGGGAACAAGCTCATCCCACCTTCCTAATTCTGGGATGGGCATGTGACCAATTAGATTGAGACAGCAGCTGACCAATCAGAATACTGCTCAGGAATGAGCAAGGAACCAGAAGGTCAATGACACCTGACTTGGGGACTTACTATAGGAATGACGGGAAATAGAAACTCTTCCCACTGGGATGCTGGGTATTTCCATGAGAGAAAGCTTGCCTGAGAGGGAAGCCAACTCAGATAAAAGCAGAGCTGAGGAACTAAGGGAGATGGAGCCTAGATGAGATGGGTCAGTCTCTGGATCCAGCTGCACCTGGAGGATCTACCCTGGAATTTCAGTCGTGTGGGCCAATCAATTCTGACCTTTTTTTGCTTAAGCCAGATTGACCAGGATATTGGTTATCTGTTACTAAGAGTCCAGACTAATGCACTGGGGAGGAGGGTGGAGAGAAAGCAAGGAATGGTCAGCAGCTCGTGGAGGTGGCTGCAGGCCAGGCTACAGGGTTAAAGAATTATCTGACCATCAGAACTGGGAAGAGTATAACTGCCAGGCAGGAGAACTCTCATAACGTGACTGTGCCTTTTAGAAACAAAAGGTGTTGACTAAGAGAGAAAAGAAGAAGGAAAGAGTCAATGACTCTTCCAGAAATTTAAGAGCCTTCGGAACATCTTTTCTAGGGTTTTCCCATCAGGATAGTTGGCCTGGTCTGAAATTGGAGCCAAATTATTAATCCATCAGCCCTGATGGCATGTATCAATTTATCTTAATTTCTGAAAATACACTCATGCCTTTCAGATCAGTCTCTCTCCTCTGTCACCAAGAAGAAAAGGGGGCCAGCAGAGATTAATCAGAGGCCATTTGGCCCTCATAAATGCCCTGCTTTGGCTGAAACTGAACACCCGGCATTTCAGGCAGACCACTGGGCCTCTATGTGCCCTCAGTGCTGTGGGCAAGCCAGCCTGGGAGGCAGCGTGCTGGCAGAGGGGCTGCTGCCAGCTCCACAGCCCGAGAGAGAAAGCCGAGGGAGAAGGGTCCCTCCCAGACCTGGGGGACTCCTCATCACACAGTCTCATTTCCTCTCCGGAGTGGATCAACTGGAAACAGGAGCCAGCCTCCCTCCCGCTCCTGGATGAGAGACTTCATCACCCATTACTGAGTCTTTTGTAAATAAACCGTCGGGGGAGAATGCCATTTGTTCTGCCATAATTCCCTGATGAGCATCATCAGATGGGGCTTTGAAAGGCACAGAATGAGATCACTTTGGGTTCAGAAATTCCTTTGTGCTCCTTTCTCTACCATTACCACTCTCCATAGACTTTCCAAAGGGGACTTTCTGACCAGGGAGGTTGGTTCAGGCAACGACACACCTGCTCTGAGTAGTCAACTAACAATCATTTATTAAGCGCTTTCTCCCTGTCAGGCAATCCTTTTGGTTCTTGGGATACAACAACAAAGATTATTACACTGTTGAAGTTCATATTCTGAGAACTCAGAACTCTGATGTGTCCATTTGTGGGAACAAACTTCATGTTAGGTTTGTTTAACTGGTAAACTGAGCAACTGTGAAGTTAAAACTCTTCTGATGTCTTATGTGTGATTCTACTGTACCTGTAAGGATGTGGCATTTGGAAAACCAAATTGCATTGGCTAGAGACGTGTCAGTCATGTCCGACTCTGTGCGACCCCAGAGTCGGACATGACTAAAGTGACTTAGCAGCAGCAGCAGCAGAGATACTATAAATGACATGCGTGCTGTCACCCACCAAACCTGCACCCATGGCAGACATCACTAATCAATCACCACTTCTTTTCTGAATGTAGCCTCACAATATATATTCACACAGTAAGGGGCAGCCTCTACTGATGGATCAGAGTTGGTTGGGAGAGCAAAACTATTTTTGACTTAGACTGTTTACTAATTCAGTTCACTGAGAGGCTGTAGAGTCGCCTAGTAAATTAGCCCCAAGAGGGGGATAACTGCCCCCAGGAGGCAAAAACTGAGAAGGAAGTAAGAGATTGCAGAGAAACCTCGCAGGCTAATTTTCCTCTCAAGTGCTCTCATGTCCCTGCAGAGGCCTGTACAACACAGCAGGTCAGAGCACGGACCCTGCAGTCAGGCAGGCCTGGGTTCATGTCCTGGTTCTGTTAGTTCTAACTGTATTGGACCTTGCTCTGTACTCCACTTGCCTCCCTGTGAAATGGGTATAATAATGATACCACCCTCCTAGGGCTGTTGTAAAGATTAAATAAGAAAACACGTGTGAAGGGCTCTGCACAGGGTCCTGCCAGCTCTGATCCAGGCTGCACCTGAGTTGCTGCACACCAGAGTGGATGGATGCTTTTTGACAGCTGGCATCACTCTGACTGGCTGGTGCCATCATGATTGCTAAATATTTTTAATGGCATCCCTGGATTTTAATATTAGTTTTATTTAAAGGGCTGGTTCCCTTATGGGAAATAACTTCAGAAATCTGAGGGTAAAATGGAAAAAGACTGTTTTTTAAACCAATAATGTTTCAACAGAATTCTAGGTTATTTTCTTGCTCAGTTCAGTTCAGTCGCTCAGTTGTGTCTGACTCTTTGCAACCCCACGGACTGCAGCATGCCAGGCTTTCCTGTCCATCACCAACTCCCGCAGCTTACTCAAACTCATGTCCATTGAGTTGGTGATGCCATCCAACCATTTCATCCTCTCTCATCCCCTTCTCTTCCTGCCTTCAATCTTTCCCAGCATCAGAGTCTTTTCCAATGAGTCAGTTCTTCTCATCAGGTGGCCGAAGAATTAATGTCCCCCAGTTCTGAACTGAGTGGCAGTGACAATGACAATAATGAAAATAATTTTTCATTATTTATTATTTCATTATTTTAGGATATTTACTGAGAAACACCTAACAAGAATGGTCTTATTTAATCCTCTCAACAACCCTGTGAAGAACAGAGGGTCATTATACCCATTTTACAGAAGTAGAAACTGAGGTTCAGATGGATAAGGTCTCTTTGTCCAAGATCACACAGCAGAGCTACAATCTGACCCAGGGAATCTAACCCCAGCACCAAAGCCTTAATTGTTGTGTGTGTGACAATGGTCCTTTGCCTAGGAAGTAGATGCTAGACTCGGTGGACATCAGGGTTGTGCATTCACAGGACTCAGCCCAGTAATGCTGGCCATTCCTCACGGGCTGGGGATATATGTTACCAAGGGTTCCAGGGGTGTTAGAACCAGGCCCTAGCCAACCACAGGGGCACAAGACAAGATAGTTTTCCCCACAGATGGACAAAGCCTTCATTCTTCACTTGCGATCAATACAAAAATCCAACAAAAAAGGGCAGAAGTTGGCCTCAGAAGTTTGGGTAGTTAACTAGTAACCACTGTCTCCTTTACTACCAATATCAGAGATTCCACAGCCCATGGATTGGTCTAATAGGTTACAGAAAATATTTATTCCCCAACTCTTTAATAATTTCTGCTGCTGCTGCTGCTAAGTCGCTTCAGTCTTGGCCGACTCTGTGAGACCCCACAGACGGCAGCCCACCAGGCTCCCCCGCCCCTGGGACTCTCCAGGCAAGAACACTGGAGTGGGTTGCCATTTCCCTCTCCAATGCATGAAACGTGAAAGTGAAGTCCCTTGATAAATTCTACCGGTTACTAATTGGTGGCTGTGTCCCCAGGTTGGGTGCTAACCATTTNCGGCAGCCCACCAGGCTCCCCCGCCCCTGGGACTCTCCAGGCAAGAACACTGGAGTGGGTTGCCATTTCCCTCTCCAATGCATGAAACGTGAAAGTGAAGTCCCTTGATAAATTCTACCGGTTACTAATTGGTGGCTGTGTCCCCAGGTTGGGTGCTAACCATTTTCTAGATATTATCTCATTTAATCTTCACAAAAGTTCTGTAAGGTAGCTAGTCTCATTATTCTCTTAGATGAGGAAAGGAAGCTCAGAGAGGTAATCTAACTTGCCCAAAGTCACACTGCTACTGAGAAGTGATGTTGGGATTGGAGCCCAGGCTTTTCTGATGCCACAGCTCAAGCTCTTAGCCCCTGGTTTCTGTATAGCAAACTCCAGCAGGGACAGGCACAAAGGGAAAACTTGAGACAGGTGGCCAGAAAGCGCTAAGGACAAGTTGGCCTCCGTGAGGCCGGGGGATCGTTCTCAGAGCAGAGCCTCCCACCAGCCTATGTGTCCTGCAGGACTGTCTGGCACCCTCTTCCCCTCTGCTGGTGTGCTGGGCATCTCAATGGGAGACACACCATCTCTTCAGTGAAGTGAGGCCTGTCCTATTCCAACACTATCATCTAAGAAGGGATGATGCAAATATTGAGCAGATGGGCTGCAGAGCCTGAGGCCTCCACAGTCTCCCCAGGCTCAGACACTGCTAGGCAGGCAACCTGCCAGGACCGGGGGTTTTTTCAGGGGCTGGCTTACCTTGAAGGAGATCTCGTACTGCTCCCCTCCCCAGATCTCCAAGCCTGGGTCATACCCGCCCAGCTCCCAGAACCACTTCCGATCCACGGCAAACAGTCCACCAGCCATCACGGGAGACCTGTGGGAAGAAGAAGGTGGTGTGAAGAGTGGACGTCCTGGTGCTGTGTATCCTGCTCTTGGATGCTGCTGTTTCCCCAGGGATGCCGTTTCTCACTGCTCCATCAGCATAGCCCTCGCGTCCAGCAGGGAATCCAAAGCCCTTCTGAGTGCAGCCCCTGGCTTTCTTCCTTCTTCATAAGCGCTATGTTTTAACCAGTGGACCCCAGGTTCCTTCAAATGGTTAACCCCTAAGAATACTTGTGGCATGGAATCATAGTGTTTTCCCTCTGTGGGCCTTGTAGCTCCATCATATTTCTGTGTATCTCCATGTCTCTCTCTATCTCCAGTTCTCCCACTGGTTAAATGGTCTGGATTAGGTCTTTTTAAGCCTGTCTAGGCTATAGAATGCCTTAGAGCGATGAAAATACAGCTTCCTGGGGCTGACTCCAGACCTACACAACAGTCTCTGGGGGATGGAGCTTAGGTCCTGTGTTTTTGGATGAGATGAACTGATGATTCTTACTTTCCAAGCCCAGCATAGGCATGCTTTTCTGCTGAGAGTTTACAAAAGAAGCCACAGTCCTTGTTCTTGCAGTTAAACTGGGATAAGATTCCTCCACTCATTCATTCACTCATTAGTTTATTCATTGAGTGCCAGCTGAGGAACAGATGCTGGAAGAATCCGGGGGTAAATCGGGGTCAGGCTGAATCTGCAGGGGACGTCAGTGTAGCAGGGTGGTCACCTCAGGATGGGAGGGTGCAGAAGCCAGCTTGGGTGTAACGAGGGCCTCTGGGAGGTGCAACCAGCACTACAGGAAAGGAGGGCACCTCTGCCACATATTTTGGGGGTGAGGAGAGAGGCTGGGGCAAGAGTCGAGGAAGAATGCTCAGAGGGGTGGCCTTTGAAGTGGATATGGACAAAATGGAGCTGGGAGAGAGAAGGGAGGAAAAACCATGAATCCAGGAACTGAGATGGTCAACCATGGGGTGTGCTGCTGCTACTGCTAAGTCACTTCAGTCGTGTCCGACTCTGTGTGACCCCATAGACGGCAGCCCACCAGGCTCCCCCATCCCTGGGATTCTCCAGGCAAGAATACTGGAGTGGGTTGCCATTTCCTTCTCCAATGCATGAAAGAGAAAAGTGAAAGTGAAGTCACTCAGTCTGTCCGACTGATAGCGACCCCATGGACTGCAGCCCACCAGGCTACTCCGTCCATTGGATTTTCCAGGCAAGAGTACTGGGGTGGGGTGCCATTCCATGGGTGGTCAACCATGGGGTGTGGCCTCCTCCAATTCCCCTGGGAGGGGCCACCAGCATTTACTGCTTGAAAACCTCTCTGAGTGGTTGTGCTCATGTCTGGCTCCAATTTCAAACCCTCAAAAAAAAAAAAAAAGAAAGAAAACTGGGTTTCCCAGGTGGCACAGTGGTAAAGAATCTGCCCGCCAATGTAGGAGACATGGGTTCAATCCCTGGGTCAAGAAGATCCCCTGGAGAAGGAAATGGCAACCACTCCAGTATCGGGGAAATCCAATGGATGGAGGAGCCTGGCAGGCTACAGTCCATGGGCTCACAAAGAGTCAGACATGACTGAGCAACCCGGCACGCAGGCACATCAAGAAAAGCCATTGCAAGAGCAGTCTCCACAACCCTCCTGGCCTGGGAACCGCATGCTCAGGGAAGTGGACTGATGAGGAAAGCACTGAAGTGCCCCGCCCGCCTCGCCAGGCTTCCTGCAGCGGACGGGCCTGGACAGCACAGGAGGGAACCCTCGGGAGGGATTCTCCAGATCCTTCTAGGGCTCGGATCTGCCCACTGCTGCACTGAACTAATTTATTACTAAAATGAATTTATTCCTCATGTTGGCCTCATGAGGCCCTGTTATCATTACCCCATTTTATGCATGCAGAAACCAGAGTACTGACAGGTGACGTGCTCAAGGCTCCGCAGCTACCAAGCAGCACCCCTTGGATCTGAGCTTCCAATCTGTGCTGCAGCCACACCCCACGTGGCTACAATACACTGCTTCCTCTTGGGAAGGAATAATCCAGAAGTAGGCGATGAGTGAATAGGACTTGGGATCAGAAACAAGGAAACCCTCACTCCAACTTCAGCTCTCCCTAACCTGCGGTGGGACCTGGGACAGAGAGTGTAAACCCACAGCCCTGTGCTGCCCAGTACGGGGGCCACACATGGCTACTGACACTTGAAGTGTGGCCAGCCTGAAGTGGGAGGCGTTGGCAGTGTGAGAAACACACTGGAGTCCCCAGACTTAATATGAAGGAAAAGGACAGAAAAGATCTCAGTAATAACTTCAAAGTGTTGCTCACAAGTTAAAATGAGAACATTTTAAACAGACTGGGCCAAATAAAGTGGAGTAGTAAAATGAATTTTATCTGCTTCTCCTTACCTTTTTTAAATGTGGCTTTGAGGACATTGAGAAGCACACATGTGAGTCGCACTTTATTTCTCCAGGGCAGCACTGACTTAGCCACTCTGAACCCGTTCCCCCATCTACACGAGGACGCACTGCTACTCTCCCTAGCTCACACTGCTGCTATAGTTCTGAAAGTATTCAGTCCTGTAGGAAAGTAAAGTGTTATTCGTGTCAGCTTTCTCCTGTCTTTTGAAGGTTGTGGGGTTTGGGTTTTTCTGGCTGGAGCCGTAATGCCTGGAGGGGCAGAGAGTGGTTTTGACTTAGTGCTTCATGGAAAATCAAACCTAGGACTGCACAAAAATATCAGTTTGGGTGGATGCCAGCAGCAGGGGCCATGGAAAAGGCAGGATATTAGCTGTGAGGCATTTTGGATGCTCAAGGGCTTCGCTTCCAGAGGGAGGCCTCTTCTCCAGCCTGGTCTGTTTCCTGCCTTATTCAACAGTAAGAATTACAACAGTCCTGAGCGTCCAGTGGGTGCCACTCACCTCATCAACACTATCTCCAGCTCTCACAAAGCCCTATTACTAGCCCTCTTTTCACATGGAGAAATTTGAAATTCAAAAATGCTCTATACTCTGCTCAAGGGCGTGTAGTTTGTAAGTGGGTGAGCTGCCACCGAAGCCAGTGTCTTTCAAATATCATGACATGGCACTGTGCCTGTGGCGTGCCCACTTGCTGGGCACCGTAGGGAGGAGTGCAGAAAATGACGAGGATTTCTTTGTGGCCTACAGAAGAGAGATTTATGGAAGGAATCGGAGGGTACAGAGAATGGAGTGTCCCTTGGGAAGCATCTGGGCCAGTGGCGCTCAACTCTGTCCACGTGTCAGCATCACCCAGTAGCGGATGGCTGGATCCCCACCCAGAGACTGGTGCTTCTGGACTCGGGAGAGCCTGGGTGGTGGTGGTTCTTCTCCTCCTTCCTCTTTCTCGTCTTCCTCCTCCTCACACTTCTTTCTCCTCCTCCTCCTTCTTATAAATTGGATTTTTCTTAAAGATTTATGTATTTTATTTTTGTCTTCAATGTTTCCCAGCATCCAGGAGTTCTCTGGAGCAGCCTCTGGGAGCTGGAAAGGGCACGGGAGTGGGTCCCTTCCTGGAGCATCTCAAGGAAACACGGCACATCCGATGCTGTGATTTAGTCCAGGAGGACCCTTTCAGACTTCTGACCACCAGAACTTGAAGAGGATGGATCTGTGCTGTTTTGATGAATCAGTAAGCTGTGGTAAGTTATTACTGCAGTGATAATTAGGAAACTGATCAGGAAACTAACCCAGCAGGAAAGGCTGGACTTGGGCTGCACGCCCAGACATCTTCCCACACCTCTGGCAGGAGAGCTGGAGGGGCTCATGTGACAGCTGGGATGGTGAGCTGACTGACTCCCTCAGTCAGAAAGACCCTTCTGGAGCTCGGGGGACCAGAGAGGGACTGGGCTCTGTTTCAGGCTTAGCCGCTAGCCTACGGTGTGCCCAGGGAAGCCCTTCCCTGCCCTGGGGCCCGAGTCTCCTCTTCTGCAAGGGCTTGGAGCGCATGACCTGTTGGTTCCCTCCAGTGCTCACATTCCAGGATGTGAGGGGTCCAGTCCCGTGCTCCCAGTCTTCCACTGGGGGACAGACTGTCACTTCCCTGATACTTGCAAGAGGCTGTAACTGATGGATGGGAAAGCTGGCTCCAGAGGCAGCCAGACCTGCGCGGCATCTTCACAGCTGTGGGACCTGGACAGCCCTGGTGCCGCCACACGGAAAACACGGATGACACTTTTTACTACACGTGGCTGTGGGGGTTAAAAGGATCAGCGGGCAGTGTGCTCAGCACCGCACCTGGCACTTAGAAAATGTGCGGTAAATGGTGGTGACTTGTGGTGCGGGAGAAGACTCTCGAGAGTCCCTTGGACTGCAAGAGATCAAACCAGTCGGTCCTAAAGGAAATCAACCATGAACATTCATTGGAAGGACAGATGCCGGAGCTGAAATGTCAATATTTTGGCCACCTGATGCGAAGAGTCAATTCATTGGAATAGACTCTGATGCTGGGAAAGATTGAGGGCAGGAGGAGAAGGGGGTGACAGAGGATAAGATGGTTGGATGGCATCACCGACTCAATGAATATGAGTTTGAACAAACTCCGGGAGATGGTGAGTGACAGGGAAGCCTGGTAAGCTGCAGTCCACGGGGTCGCAGAGNGATGCTGGGAAAGATTGAGGGCAGGAGGAGAAGGGGGTGACAGAGGATAAGATGGTTGGATGGCATCACCGACTCAATGAATATGAGTTTGAACAAACTCCGGGAGATGGTGAGTGACAGGGAAGCCTGGTAAGCTGCAGTCCACGGGGTCGCAGAGAGTCAGACACAGCTTAGCGACCGAACACCAGCAACACGGTGGTGACGATGAGAATGACAGCGGGGACGGTGACGACGACAACTGGGCGCTAGGCTTGCCACCCCCGCTGCCGGACTTGGGGTAGGCAAAGAAGGGACCAGCTTGGTGGTCCATGAGCCAAAGCTCTGTGACAGGCTGGGAGGGACTGTGCTTCTGGCTGGGGAGGTCTGCCCCATCTCCCTGCACTGGACTTTTGGGGGAGGTGGCGATCCTGAGTTCTGCGTGCATTAGGAGGGGTCCCTGGGGTCAGCCACTGGGACTGGCCTGGGTAACTAGTACTTACTCAAATGGGTCGCTGGGGTCAGCTTTCTGCAGTTCTGGAGGGATGGGGATCCGCTTATAGTACATCTCCCAGTCAAAGGCGCCCCGCATGGCATCCCCCGCCTGCGTCTCGTACCGGAAGTCATCGTGGTCAATCACATCGATCATTGGGCACACGATGGTCTTGCGGTTCCGAGCGATGCGGTCTGAAGAAGCCAAGAGATGCCTGTTAGGGAGGCTAGATGGGAAAGCAGCTATGTGCATGATCCTGCTCTGCAACTTTTTCACATTTCTAACATGTTTCCTGGGTGATTTCTCTGAATACTTGAGTTTGAGACTCCATGAGGAAGAAAGAGTGCAAGCTTTAGGTAAGATGGACCAGGGCTCCCAGCCCATCCTGCTATCCACGATGGGTTCTTGGGTCAGCAACATAAATAACATTCCGAGCCTCAGTGTGCTCCTCTGTGAAATGGGGAGAAGAGGCTCTGGTCTGGATACAGTAACATTTGAATACTGGATACAGTAACATTTGAATATATTTAGCACAGGTGCCCATCATGCTCAGCACTGTTATGGAGAGAGATTAATTTCTTTCTGGGAGGGACCATGTTCTGGCCCTGCCAGACTCCCCATTCTGACTCCTAACTTGACTTGTGGCCCAGCATCCAGGCATCCCAGCACTGGCCCCTCATGGCAGATTGNCTGGATACAGTAACATTTGAATACTGGATACAGTAACATTTGAATATATTTAGCACAGGTGCCCATCATGCTCAGCACTGTTATGGAGAGAGATTAATTTCTTTCTGGGAGGGACCATGTTCTGGCCCTGCCAGACTCCCCATTCTGACTCCTAACTTGACTTGTGGCCCAGCATCCAGGCATCCCAGCACTGGCCCCTCATGGCAGATTGCCTATCCCTGAAGTTCCCAAACACCTCCTGGCTGCCATCAGAGAACGGTCCTTTCGAGAGAGGCCAGTTCACCTCTCCCAACAGTCAGAACTACTGATGAGTGAGAGAACTATCCCATGAGCTCCTCAGGGCAAGCAGGGCCTGGTGGACCTCAGCCATGCAGGAATTCTGCCTGCAAGGTGATCCCAGGTGGCAAATGGGAGTCTTAACCTCAAAATGGCTCTAAGTCCCTTTCAAGCCAGAAAGACGCAGACTCTATAACACTCACTGTCTGCCCTCTAGTGAGCCTCCTGCCAAGAAGCCCTGACTATAGCCAGCGACTGGGGCAGATGATCTGTTATGAGGCACGAGTGGGCTGTGCTGGGCTGCCTGGCTGCTTAGGCCAGGGATCAAGTTCAAGGCTTGGAACGGGGAGTTTGGTAGGGCCAGGGTAGACTGGCAGCTGCCTAGGGTCCAGGCTTCATTCATTGAGTTATACAGTGGATTTTTCTTCCAGGAGGGAAAGTGGAAGCTCTGTCTTTTTCTAAACAGCAATACACAGTCCATAGGTGGGTCATGAAATCATTATGTGTGTGCATTTGTAATGAAGAAGAAAGAACATTGAATCACTGAATATCAGGACGCAGTCTAGGTGGTGAGGGAAAGCACGGTTTTGGAAATAGTTCAGTCTTACTGCATCGGTGCGTGCATTTGTGTAATGGACTAGCATCCCCAGTGTGTTTCTAACTGTGGCACACGGTCATAAAAGTGAAAAATGGTGCTTTTGACACTGTGTCCCCATGAACAGATCTGGAACCAACAGTGTCAGAAGCATGCAGGGTATGTTTAAGTGTTCTCCCCCAACCTCCCAGGGCTGGCCTGCCCCAAGTCTGTTGAATCAGAATCTCTTGAGGTGGAGCTTGGATCTGCCCTGTGGAAGGCTCCCTAGGAATTTTTAAGGAAGCTGAAGAATCTTCCTGGGGAAAGATCTAGGGAAGGGTCCTTTCTCCCTAACAGGGCTTCCCTGATAGCTCAGCTGGTAAAGAATCCACCTGCAATGCAGGAGACCCCAGTTCAATTCCTCAGTCTGGAACATCCACTGGAGAAGGGAAAGGCTACCCACTCTAGTATTCTTGGGCTTCCCTTGTGGCTCAGCTGGTTAAGAATCTGCCTATAATGCAGGAGACCTGGGTTCAACCCCTGGGTTGGGAAGATCCCCTGGAGAAAGGAAAGGCTACCCCCTCTAGTATTCTGGCTGGCAGAATTCCATGGACTGCATAGCCCATGGGTCTTAAAGAGTTGGACACGACTGAGTGACTTTCACTTCCCTTCCTAATTCTTCATGGCTGTGCGAGGGACCTCCCTTCCAGGGGTGTGGGTTGAGAAAACAAGGCTCTGCTGGATGCCGGCTCATTGTGGGAGGTGTGAGGTCAAGGCAGCAGCATCAGACAGGCAGCATTCCATGGTGCAGTCCTTACCTGGAGATAGTGTGCTCAGGTTCAAACCCTGGTTTTGCCACGTATGAACAGTATAACCTTGGGAAAGGTTATCTGGTGCCTCTGAATCCCAGTTTCCTGGCTGACAGAACAGAGGAAGACAGCAGCTACCATGTGGGGTCTCTGTGAAGACCAAGCAGGATGATGGCCAAGAGGCTTAGCCCAGCAGGTGACCCCTCTCTGCCGACATCCTCTGTGCCCAGGATTGCTGAGAGCAGCTCAGAAGCAGGAGCCTCATTCTTTCTGCCCTTCAGTTTTCTTATTTGCTCTATGTGGATAATAATGTCTGGCCTGTCTCCTTTACCATATAACTGTCACCTTCAAATGCAGCTGTGGCCTAAAAAGATAAGGGACTTGCAGAGGCATGATGCTGCTGCTGATGATGTTGATGACAGAAATGAAGAAAATGATGATCAAGCGTGGCTTTCCTTTGGGGAAGGGAGGGCTAAATCCTTCTCAGGCTCAGAAATGCCTACTCTCCAAAGAAGGCAGAGTGAACTGGGCATGTTCATGGCTTCAGACACAAAAGCCAAGGTGGGCTATATCAGCTGTTCATATTAGCAGGGACAGACTTTTACAAATACACCACTGGTTCACATTTCTATTGGAAAAAGGAAAAAAAAGAGGACGAATATTTCTTCCACGTATGCCTGTAGATTATGAAAATTACCCCCATATATTTCCATAGAAACAGTTAAGGCTATTTGGACCACAAGCCCAGCATCGTGCCTACCACTTCATTCTCTTTATGAGTCACTGAATGACCCACCAAATGGGATGTTCCTTCAAGACTATAAATTAGGGTATTTAGAATGAGGTTTTTTTTTTTTTTTTTCCTGTTCTCTTTCAGTCACGAGAGGCAGATCTAGACCTCTTGGCTTAATGAAATAAGGAGTTTTCCAGAAAAATCTGGGTTATGTCTTAACCCAGTAGGATCCTGGACCCTTGGGGCCAGAAGCATATAATCTCATAGTCAAGTTTCATGTTGATCTGTGTTAGGAAACAAATATGCTGGGTTATCCCATTAATCTGTGTAGGATTTTCTTTCTGTCCTCACTTCTGAATAGGGGCCTAACTAGTGCTCCCTGAAGTGTAGTCCCTGGACCAGCAGCACTGGCATCACCCACGGGTTGTCAGGAATGCAGCTTCTCAGGCCCCATCCCGACCTCCCGAACCAACAACCCTGGAGCCGGGCCCAGCACTCTTTGTTTTACCAAATCTTGTAGGCGATTCTGATACATGCTCACGCTTGCCCTAATCTTGAGTCCTCTTTGCTCACTATGCTTTCTCTTATGGAGAGCATATCCCTCCGTTTTTTTTCGTTTCCTTGTCTAGGCTGTCACAGAGCGCTGGGTTGAGCCCCGTGTCGTACAGTAATCCCACTGGCTGTCTGTGTTGCCTGTGGGAGGGTGTCTCCGTTCGCCCCGCCCTCTCCCTCCCCACTGTGTCCACAAGGCTGTCGTCTCTGCGTCTCCGCTGCTGCCCTGCAGATAATTCTATTTATTTATCTGCCTGCACCTGGTTTTAGTTGTTGCATGCAGGACTTGGCACGCAGGATCTTTTAACTTCAGCATGTGGGATCTAGTTCCCTGACTTGGGCAGGGATGGAACCCGGCTCTCTTGCACTGGGAGTATAAAGGCCTTAGCCACTGAACCACCAGGGAAGTCCCATACTCATCTATTTTTGAGGCTTTCACTTTTCTCTCTGGACTGACAGATGTCTGACAGATGTTCCCCAATCTGCCTCCATCCCTGTTCCTCACCTGACCACCAGCCCCACTAGGGGATTTCCTCTTCAGCATCTACCTGTTGGCAGCGGCTCACTGCCTTCCTCAAAGCTCAGTACCTCTAGATTCAGACCTGGTTCTTCAACCAGCTATGAGGCACCTCACTGCCTGGCAGCCTGGCTTCAGGTCTCCCTCCTGCCCACAAGGTTGTATGAATGGACTCCTGGATCACGCTGCCCTCTGTTGGGACCCCTTCCCTGACAGCTGTCAGAAACTCCCCGAAGAGCAAATGAACTTAGGCAGGCAGTGTGGAATCCTGAAAGAGGATACACTTTGGAGTCACACAGATGGGGACTTTGATACTTTTTGCCCAAGGGAACTAGTGAGTCATTTGTTATCTCAGAACTTCAGTCTCTTCTAATATAAAAAGGGGACACTTTTGACCTGGCGTGGTTTTGTGAGGCCTGGAGATAAAGCTTACAGCTTTCTTGGCTCATTGTAACGCAATGAACAACCACTGTTCTGAGCTGATTTGATGATGTCCCTTACATCATCAAATCAAGATGCCTACTGCTAAGATTTAGCTCTTAGCAGTAGGCAGTCTTGGCTTAAGTAACACCTAAAGTAACCTGGGAGAAGCAGTCATATCACCAACACCAATGTGCTTTATGACTCTGGGAAAGTCACTTCCCCTGTCAAAGTCCCAGCTTCCTCCTCTGTAAAATGAAGGGGCAGGACTGCATGGATTCGTAAGGTCACTTTGAGCACCCCTGAAGATCTGACACCCTCGTGGCACCTGGCACAGTGCTGGGTGCATCTCAGGCAGGCAAGGGAAGCCCTGTAGGTGACTCCCTGCAGAAGGTGGGGCCGGTGGCCACTGGCGCACTCCAGGCTGCCTGCTTCACCCTGCAAGCCTCCCTTACCGAGCAAGGGGGGGAGCCAGTTGACATTGGCTTCACAGTGTGAGTCCAAGAATGTGATGACATCCCCAGTTGCGGCTGAGGCTCCCAGCATTCGGGTCCTGATCAGTCCTTCCCGTTTCTTGGTTCGGAGAATCCTCACGCTGGGGAAAAGGGCCATGTAGTCTTCAAGTGGTTTCTTCAGGTGTTCTGCAAGACAGAGAGTAGAGAAAAGATGGACAGGTGGGTAAGAACAATTGCTGAGTAATCGTTCTTGTGGCCCCTTCTTTACAGTTTAGACAGATTTCTGGTGCACTGTCTTATTGGGTCTCTCAGATGGGGCCAACAAGGGCAGGAAGCACCACCTGTGTACCGCAAAGGGGGAGACTGAAGTTTAAAGAGGGCCGGTGTTAGTGCCAGTCTTGCAACACAGAGAGAACTTCTGTATGACAGAGTTGGCCGCTGTGATTTATGTCTGGCTTGGACCCATTCCCTCATTCTTCTGGCAACAATACTTTGATTCTTTTTATGGGGAAGCTACCTTTTCCATCCCATTCTCAGTCCTCCAGACTTGGGTGGGTTTGACCTCATCTCCTAGTTCCCAGAGGGAGGAGCGTGTGGCTTGGGCCTGGCCAATCAGGGCATTCCATTCCTTTGGCCACAGTGACTGGTTCAGGGATGGACATGTGACCTGAGCTGGTCCAAACAATGAATCCTGAGAATTTTTTTTTTCAGAACTATTGAACAATGAGCTTTTCTTACTAGAGTTACTAGGTTGGTTGGCTCTAAGTCTGGAGCTCCTCCTGACATCTTTAGCAAAATGAGGTGATGAGAGATGCTGGGAGGATCTGCTGACACTGAAGTCAACAAGTAAAAAGACAGTGAAGAGATGAAGAGAGATATTATCCTGATAACATTTTGATTCTCTAGATCATCCTGTGCCTGAAGCAGACAGACTCCTAGTTGTTTTTATTACATATGACAACCAATTCCTCTTTTTGCTTATTCTAATGTAGTCTGGCTTCTGGCCCATGCCTGGAAAAGCTGTTATAAATAAATCTCAAAGACATTCTCTTTCTACTAAAAATGCCAGCTTTAACATTAGTGTCTCTTGATTTTAATCAGGGTTAGGCCCCTTTATGAAAACTAGTTTGGCTACAAAAAACCTATAGTTTATACCATATTTAATGGTGAAATATTGAATGCTTTGCTCTTGTGATCAGGAGAAAGGCTTTCCATTTTCTTTCTACTTTAGCACATTCTAGAATTCCTAGTCAGTGCAATTGGTAAGACAAAGAAAAGGAATGAAGATTGGAAAGACTATAGATGAAATGATTGCTTACACAGAAAATCTTCAGAAATCTACAAAAAACTAGAACAGGTAGATCAGCATTTAAAAATCAACTGCATTTCTACAGGCTAGCAAATAAGAAAGCGATTTGAAAATGCAATTAAAATGGTAAAAATACCACTTAAAATTTAACAAAGTAAGTACAAACTGTATACTCTGAAAAGTACAAAACACTGTTGAAAGAAATGAACAATCAAAATAAATGGAAAGATAGTCAATGTTCATGGATCAGATGACCTAATATTGTTAAGATGGCAATACCTCCTATGTTGATCTACAAACTCAATGTGATCAAAAATCACAGCTGGCTTCTTTGTAGAAATTGGCAATTGACAAGCTGATACAACAATTTATGGAAATGCAAGGGATCAAGGAATCCAGCACAGCTAAAAATCTATTGATTACTTTGAACATTCATAGCAACATTGTTCACAATGTTGACAATGGTGACAATAACCCAAATTTCCATTATTTCACAGATAGATAAACACAGATGGAATATATCTATATAACAAGAAATGAAGTGCTGATACATGCCACAACATGCACGAACCTGGAAATCATTATATTAAGTAAAGGAGGCCAGACACAAAAGATCACATATTATAGCATTCCACTTGTACGAAATTCCAGATTAGGTAAATCCAGACCTGGAAAGCAGATCAGTGATTACCGTGAAATGGAGTGGAGGGGAATGAGCGACTACTTAACAAGTAAAGGAGGCCAGACACAAAAGATCACATATTACTACTTAACAAGTATGGGTTTCCTTTGAGGGGGGGTGAAAAAAATATTTTGAAACTAGATAAAGGTGATGGTTGCACAACATTATGAATATGCTAAATGCCAATGAATCATGTACTTTAACATGAGTAGTACATATTTTAACATGGTTAACCTTATGTTATGTGGATTTTACCTCAATTTTTAAAAATGGGCAAAGGCTATGAATAGGTACTTCTTGAAAAAAGATACATTAATGGCCAAACACATGAAAAGATGTCAACATCATTAGTCACCAGGGAAATATAAATCAAAATCTTAATGAAATACTATTAATACTTCACACGCACTAGGATGGCTGTGATGAAAAAGGAAGATAATAACAAGTATTGACAAGGACGTAGAGAAAGAAGAATTCTCATGTACTGTCGATGGGAGTGTAATAAAATGGTGCAGCCACTTTGGAAAACGGTCTGGCAGTTCCTCAAACAACTGAACACAGTTACCATATAATCCAGCAATTCTACTCCTAGGTGTATTTCCAAGAGAAATGAAAATATATATTGGACTTCCCTGGTGGCCTGATGGTTAAGAGCGTGCCTGCCAATGCAGGGGACGTGGATCTGACCCCTGGTCCAGGAAGATTTCATAAGCCATGGAGCAGCTAAGCCCACGTGCAGCAACCACCGAGGCCTGTGTGCTCTAGAGCCCGTGCTCCACGACAAGAGAGGCCACCGCAATGAGAAGCTCATGCACTGCAACTAGAGAGCAGATCCTGCTCGCCACAGCGAGAGAAAGCCCGCGTGCAGCGACCCAGACCCGGCGAGAGGAAGCCCGCGGGCAGCGACACAGACCCAGTGCAGCCAAAACCAAATAAATAATTAAGAATAAAAAACATATATATCCACATGAACAGTTGTACACTGATGTTCACAGCAGCAACATTCATAATATCCCCAAAGTGAAAATCAAATCATCCAAATACACTCAACTGAAATAAATCAAATGCAGTATACCCATTCAGGGAAAATACTATTCAGCAATAAAGAAGACTGAACTATGGCAATAATATGAATGAGCCTTAAAAAAGAGTATGCTGGATCAAGAAAGTCAGACAATCTTGCTCTGAATTCACTCCACCAGGGCTTAGAGCTGGGCACGTCCCCCTGATTTAGGGGATGTGGCCAGATCACCTGTGAGCTGACTGTAAATACAGTTGCCTGGATCCTCCCTGTAATCTGGGAGACTGAAGGCAGCATCAAGATCTTTCGTTTTACTTGACCCTCAGATAATTTTGATGCACAGCCAGCCTAGAGAGCACTGGAGTAGTTCAGTCTCTTTATTTTATAGACAGAAATCAAGTCCAGAGAAGGGAAGGTGCCACAGTTAACAGTAAAGCCAGGGCCCCTTAACTGCTCGATCCAAATCCCTCTGAGCCTTTGATTTTTCTAACCCTGTATAAAAATGAACAGTTTCACTGGGAAAGCAAATTATGATTTCTGAAGAAGCTTCACATATTTTATCTCCCTTGATTCATAAACTTGTACTCTGCATCGATGCTGTGAAAGTGCTGCACTCAATATGCCAGCAAATTTGGAAAACTCAGCAGTGGCCACAGGACTGGAAAAGCTCAGTTTTCATTCCAATCCCAAAGAAAGGCAATGCCAAAGAAGCTCAGACTACTGCACAATTGCACTCATCTCACACTCTAGTAATGCTTAAAATTCTCCAAGCCAGGCTTCAGCAGTATATGAACCGTGAAATTTCAGATGTTCAAGCTGGTTTTAGAAAAGGCAGAGGAACCAGAGATCAAATTGCCAACATCCGCTGGATCATGGAAAAAGCAAGAGAGTTCCAGAAAAACATCTATTTCTGCTTTCTTGACTATGCCAAAGCCTTTGACTGTGTGGATCACAATAAACTGTGGAAAATTCTGAGAGAGATGGGAATACCTGACCTGCCTTTTGAGAAACCTATATGCAGGTCAGGAAGCAACAGTTAGAACTGGACATGGAACAACAGACTGGTTCCAAATAGGAAAAGGAGTACGTCAAGGCTGTATATTGTCACCCTGCTTATTTAACTTATATGCAGAGTACATCATGAGAAACGCTGGACTGGAAGAAACACAAGCTGGAATCAAGATTGCCGGGAGAAATATCAATAACCTCAGATATGCAGATGACACCACCTTTATGGCAGAAAGTGAAGAGGAACTAAAGAGCCTCTTGATGAAAGTGAAAGAGGAGAGTGAAAAAGTTGGCTTAAAGCTCAACATTCAGAAAACGAAGATCATGGCATCTGGTCTCATCACTTCATGGGAAATAGATGGGGAAACAGTGGAAATAGTGTCCGACTTTATTTTTTGGGGCTCCAAAATCACTGCAGATGACGATTGCAGCCATGAAATTAAAAGATGCTTACTCCTTGGAAGGAAAGTTATGACCAACCTAGACAGCATATTAAAAAGCAGAGACATTACTTTGCCAACAAAGGTCCATCTAGTCAAGGCTATGGTTTTTCCAGTGGTCATGTATGTATATGAGAGCTGGACTATAAAGAAAGCAGAGCGCTGAAGAATTGATGCTTTTGAACTGTGGTGTTGGAGAAGACTCTTGAGAGTGCCTTGGATTGCAAGGAGATCCAACCAGTCCATCCTAAAGGAGATCAGTCCTGGGTATTCATTGGAAGGACTGATGCTGAAGCTGAAACTCCAATACTTTGGCCACCTCATGCGAAGACCTGACTCATCTGAAAGACCTTGATGCTGGGAGGGATTGGGGGCAGGAGGAGAAGGGGATGACAGAGGATGAGATTTTTGCATGGCATCACCGACTTGATGGACATGGGTTTGGGTGGACTCCGGGAGTTGGTGATGGACAGGGAGGCCTGGCATGCTGTGGTTCATAGGGTCGCAAAGTGTCAGACATGACTGAGCAACTGAACTGACTGCATCACAAGTCTCCCCATCTGACAGATGAGAAAACTGATCCTTGGAGAAGCTTAGAAACTTGCCCTAGGTCATACAGGCAGGAAACTGCTGGGTTTGCCGTAGAAACAGGAGGCTTTCCCCTCTCTAGCTGTGTTTTCCCAATCTCTCATCATATTACCGGCACGATTTTTGCCACTTCCACCTACCTTACAACAACTTCCTTAAGATTTTCTTTTTTAAATCAACTCACTTTTTTTCAAGCTAACAATTTTATTTAATTAATTTTATTTTAAAAGGAAACATTAAACACTGTAAGTAGAAAACTGGTACCATCTGTGATAAAGAGCTAATGAATTAAAAAAGCCAAACTAATAAGGATAAAGTGATGTTACTAGATTTCAGCCAGATCTCGCTTCCCTCTTTGTAAAGAAGGGAGATAAGGGTAACCAGCCAAGGCCTTCCATCAGAGGTAATCAGAGGAAATGAAAGAGAGATCTGAAAAGAGAAAATGTACTCTCCCCATGAGTCACTGTTACTTAATGCAAAGTCTCAGAGCCACCTGAGATCATCTTAGGTACCACTTAAAATCACTTTTGTGCTGGTGCACTTGGGGAAACACTGCTCCAGGCACTTGATTTAAGTCTTCAGAAACGTAAGGACTAGAGATGAGGTGTGTTTTGTATTGTGTTGTCTGGCACCCTGCAAGTCAGAACAATTAAAAGATACACAGAGGAAAGATTAACTCCAGATACAACCCCAGGCTGCAAGGCTGAAAAACACTCCAGGTCGCCTCTCGCTTGCTCACAAAGATTAATATGGCTCCTCCTGCCCTTCCCCATTTCTCTTTGGAACAGTGGCTCTGCAGAGAGCAGAAATCAATTTGCCCTAATTGAGGGACTAAATCTTTCCAAAAGAGACTTTCTTGGGAAGCGAGACATGATAGCAAGAGGCACGATCACGCTCCAGATAGGCTGCTATTAGGGCAGGAACACTACCTTAAAAAAAAAAAAATCCATAGTCATTGTCTTGTGACTAGCGCTTCTTCTTGGCTAGGTTCAACTGGTCGGTCGTTAACATGCGGATGAGCTAATCTCCTATACCACACACCACTACTCCCATCAGAGGGAGATATATGGCCCCGTCCGGCTCTAATCATGAGGGCCCCGCTCCAGCAGAGACCCACCGCTAAATCACCCTGCATGCAGATGGCCGCAGTCATTACAGATGGACCAATTAAGGCCTTCTGACAGCTTGTGGCAAAGTCGGTGCAATTATTTAGGGGCAATTATGTCCCTCCTGTCCGTATTAGAAAGAACATTTACACAAAATCAGGACTGTTGCCTTATTTTACCATGCTGTCTTCTTGGATGAGGACATCTCATAAAGTCATAGAATTTTCAAGCTGGAAGGGACTTTAGATGAGGATGATGATAGTTATGATGATAACAATTATAGGGGACAATTACTGAGGCTCTGCTCACACGTGGAGCTCTCTCTCTATAATCTCCGTTGCTTACAAATGGGGGTACTACGGTCCTGTCTTGTATGAAAAGACACCATGAGAATGGGTGGTGTGACCTGCCCATAGAACACAGTTTATAAATGATGAAGCCAAGGTCTAAAATCCATACCTGACTGTAAGAGAGCTGGCTCTTCCAGACACATCAAAGCCTATCTCTACCTCAAGTCTGTTAACTCCTTTGTTCTACCCAGAGAGGAACAGCTAGGGCAAGTTAAATGCCTTGCCCAGAATCATATAGTGGGTCTTCCACTCTCAGGCTCCCCCCAGCTTCATAAACCCTAGGGCAAGGACCGCAAACAGGCGTCACGGAAATGCCTATACTCATAGGTTTGTAACGGGTAGCTAAAGTAGTGTTAAGAAAGACTCTGAGGCCAGATTGTGGCTCAGTGTGAAAATGCCAGGGCTGAGAGATGTCTGGCCTGAATCAGCAAGGTGGCAGCCGCCCTGTGCCACAGAAGCACCGTGCCCATTCCAGGGGCTGCTCTGATCGGAAAGCAAAACAGAATTGCGTTTGCCCTTATTATCAATCCTAAAGGAAATCAACCCTGAATATTCATTGGAAGGATGGATGCTGAAGCTGAAGCTTCAGTACTTTGGCTACCTGATGTGGAGAGCCAACCTACTGGAAAAGACCCTGATGCTGGGAAAGACTGAAGGCAGGAGAAGAAGGGGATGACAGAGGATGAGATGGTTGGATGGCATCACCAACTCAATGGACATGAATCTGAGCAAACTCTGGGAGACAGTGAAGGACAGGGACACCTGGCGTGCTGCTATCCATGGAGTTGGACACGACTGAGTGACTGAACAACAATTCCTAATATAAGGATAAGTCAGAGCTATCCAACAAGGGGTGAGGTTGATCCTGAAGGTGAGCCCCCATCAGTACAAGGCCTTCAGCAGGTGTTTGCAGAGCATGGATCAGAGTGCTCACAAGTGGGTTCAGTGGGCTCTGCCCATACCTCTTCAGTATTTTGTTCTCTCCCTGCCTGCCTCCCACCTGCCAGCACCTGATGCTATGCTGCCTGCTTCCCTAACCCTACGTCCACATGGTGGACCTCAGCCAAGGACCACGGTGTGTGTGGACAACCACCCCAGCCCCCCTGCCCCTCAGGTGGGATACCTCCGAGCACATGCTCTGTGTAGGCTCCCCGTGGGGTCACCATGGTTGCCGGCCCTGGTGCCCATCTTAGGCGCCCGTCCTGGCTGCCTCCCCCTTCCTCTTCTCACTTCCCCATTCTCTTGCTGGTGTTTCATGAGAGCCTCTCTCAAATTAACCACTTGCACTCACAGCCCATCTCATGATCTGCTTTAGGAAACCCAAACCAAGACAGAGTCCAGGTGGCAGGTATGAGCTAGAACAGCGTTCCACAAACCCCAGTACCAGTCCATGGCCTGCTAGGAACCGGGCCACACAGCGGGAGGTAAGTAGCAGGTGCGTAAGCTAAGCTTCATCTGTATTTACAGCTAGTCCCCCTCGCTTGCATTACTGCCTGAGCTCTGCCTCCTGTCAGATCAGTGGCGGTGGCATTAAAGTCTCATAGGAGCTCAAAGCCTCCTGTGAACCTCACAAGCGAGGGATCGAGGTTGCGTGTTCCTTGTGAGAATCATCTCCAAACCATCACCCCGCCACTCTGACCCTGGTCTGTGGAAAAACTGTCTTCCACAAAACTGGTCCCTGGTGCCAAAAAGTTTGGGGACCGCTCCGCTGAATTAGAGGATTTGAAAGGCTGATGGTGTGATCCCTTGAAGGTGATGACTTTGGATCAGCAACACAATGATCTTTGGGACCATTATTTCTGTAACTAATGATCCCCACATGTTTAGTATGCACCTTGCCGGGCACCAACCCAAGCACCCTGCATGTATTTACTCATGGAATCTTCACAAACACTCCACAAGGCAGTAGCCCTGTTTTACTGATGAGGACTCATGGGTGCTGAGAGGTTTAGTAACTTTGCCCAGGTATACACAGTGAGTGGCAGGTCTCAGATTTTAACCTGGGCAATCTGGTTCGAGAGTCTCTATGTAGGCTTCCCTGTTGAACTTAAAAAAAAATTAAGTACCATTTCAAACATATTTTAAAAAGTAGAATAGAAAAATGAAGCCCCAAGGACCCATCACTCAGCTTCTGGAACTTCTGGCCTCCCTTGCTTCATCCCCATCCAGCCAGTGCATGATACTGGTGCTGACGGAGTCTGTGCTTATAACCACTGTGCTCTTAGAGGGGGAAAGGCAGCAGTTGTGTGGAGCAGTGGTTAACAGGGAAGGATATTACACTTTCCTCTGGACTAGCTGTCCCTCTCCTAGGAACACACCCAGTGAGTTATCTCAGTGCTGGGCACACAGTATTTTCTCACAAAATACAGGCTGGTCATCTCACCGGGCTCCCCAAAGCCATCACAAGGGGAGCATGGCAGGGCAGGTGTCATCAATTCTGGTAACTGGAGAAGAAACCAAGGCTCGGGCAAGTGGAGGCTTGCCTGACATCTCTCAATGGCTGAGGCCTGTGTGATGATCAGAACCCGGGGCCTGTGCCCGCTCTGTCCTCCCTACATATCCCACCTGGAAACGCACATATCTCCCTGGGAACAGGAGTCCTCCTGGCTCCTGCGTTGAATGGAGCCTCTCCCTCCTGTCTGCTCTGAAGGGCACTTATGACTGAGGATGGTTCTATCTGGCAAGCTGTGCACAAGAAGTTGCTGAGTGCTGACCCCCAAAAGATACACTGGAGTCCTAAACCCTAGTAACCTATGAATATGACCTAATAGTATCTTTGCAGATGTAATTAAGTTGAGATAAGGTCATATAGGTTTATGGCAGGCCCTCATCCCATGGCTGGTATCCTTTACAAGAAGGAAATTTGGACACAAGGAGAAGGCCATGGGATCGCAGAGGCACAGGCTGGAGTGATGCATCTCTATGCCAAGAAACACCAAGGGTTGCTGGCAACACTGGAATCTAGGGAGAGGCAGGGAGGGGTCCTCTGTGAGAACCTGCCGAGAAAGTGTGGCCCCACTGACACCGTGAGCTCAGACTTCTAGCCTCCAGGACTGTGAGGGATTAAGTGCGTGTTGTTTAAAGCTGCCTGGTCTGTGGTGCCTTGTTGCTACAGCCTGAGGACATGGAGACAGAAGGCTGAGGTCTCACACACTGGCATCGAAACAGGGACACACAGCAAGCACATGGCCGCAATCCAGGCCACTGCTGTCCCTTGTCTGGACCGCTGTGGTCCGTGGCCAACTGAAGAAGCCACGACTGCTGGCCCCCTGTCCACCCTGTCTTCAGTCTACATGCAGCAGCCATGTGGCTTCTTGGAAAAGAGGTAGATGGCACCTTGGCACCCTTGCACTCTCACTTAAAAGCCTTCCATGGCTCCCCCTGGCTCTGGGGAGAAGGTCCCAATCCTTCCCAAGGATGACAGGCTGTGTGTGGCTGATCCTGCCCCCACCCTATCCTCATCCTCCCCTTCCTTCGTCACAGCCCCCAACATGTCACCTTCTTTCGGCGTCCAAAGACCCCATGATGACCCCTTCTGCCTGAGTGTCTATGTCCAAACCAGTCCTTCTGCCTGGATTGCTGACGTCCAAGCCTCTTCACATATCCCCCTCGTTAACTCCTGTTCATCCTTCAGATCTTGGGTCACACTTCCTCACTAAAGCCTTTCCTGACTTCCTGCTGCTGCTGCTGCTAAGTCACTTCAGTCGTGTCCGACTCTGTGTGACCCCAGAGACGGCAGCCCACCAGGCTCCCCCATCCCTGGGATTCTCCAGGCAAGAACACGGAGTGGGTTGCCATTTCCTTCTCCAATGCATGAAAGTGAAAAGTGAAAGTGAAGTCGCTCAGTCGTGTCCAACTCTTAGCGACCCCATGGACTGCAGCCTACCAGCCTCCTCCATCCATGGGATTTTCCAGGCAAGAGTACTGGAGTGGGGTGCCATTGCCTTCTCCATCCTGACCTCCTAGACAAGAGCAGATCCTGAGGGTAGATGGGCCCAGAGCCTGAACCTTGCTCTTTCCACTCCTGAGCTCAGGTCATGGTTCCCTCCCTGTGCACGGACTGACTCTGCCTCCCTCCACTCTAGGTGGCAGAGGAGCGAGCTCTGTTCGCCAGTGTGGCCTTCGTGCCTGGTGTGAGGCCAGAGGCATCTGCAAATCCCTGCTGAATCCACACGCTTTCCTCCTCCATCGTTTCATTTGATTTGATTTGATCTGATTTGATTTTCCTGTGAAGGAAGCAGGTCATGGTTCATCATCCTCATTTCAAGATGGGGTTAGTCAAGTTTAGAAGACGTCTCTGGTCCAAGGTTACGCAGCCAGCCACGTACGTAGTGAAGACGGGACTCAAATCCAGTTTTAGTTTGTTCAGGAATCTTTGCTGTACTCCTGTGTGTAATCAAATTAATTCCCAAGAAGAATCCAGAGCTTCAATCTCTGGTGCTATCACACCTTGCAGAGACTCCTGAGGGGACAGAAGATAAAGGAGCTCGGCGTGTCCCCGGTGCTGGCAGGACGCCAAGCCTGCGGCACAGGGCCCTGTGGGTGGGGCCCCAAAGGAGGAGAAGATGGAAGAGAGAGGGGACGAGGAGGAAGAGGAAGGGGATGGGGCAAGTACAGAGCACGTCACGCATCAGACAAGCCCCTGTGTCACTGCTGGCTCTCCAGCCTCGGCGGAGCTGTCAATAGTGCAGAGCCCACGGCGAGAGAGGCTGCCTTCCCTACACTTGGCCTGGCTTCTGGGACTTCAGGGTGTTCTGGGTCTTGTCACATCTCAGCTCTGCTGGGCTTCTGGCTATTCAAGTGTCATAGCTCATCTGTTTTCAAGATGGGTTTATTCACTTTTAAGTCTTCGACACTGTGTTTTAAGGCACTGCCAATCCATCTGGAATAGAGAAGAGCTCCCGGCAGGCAAAACCATCTCCCTGTGTGCTGCTTTGACACTCAGGTGCTGCTAGCCAAAGGCCAATGGTTACTGGGAGTTAGGGCCTTATCTTTATCATCACTGTCACTGCCATGGTTTCTGCTTGGTGCTTACTGTGTGCCTAGGCCCACTGTTAAGTGCTGTTACCTATACACACTGTCTCATTTCATTCTTACAACAACTCTGTAAGGCAGGCCCTGTGAGCTACAGAAGGGGAAACAGGCTCAGAAAAGTTCTGGGCCAGTCTATGTCCAGACACTAGTAGGTAACAGCCAGGAATCAGACCAGGTGTTTCTAATCCAAAAGCTGGCATTATTAACCATATGAAGTGATGCCACCCTGCCAAGTCCCTGGTCTCTCCGTCCTGCCAGGTGGGTGGTGGTGGTTGTTCAGCTGCACAGTCTTGTCTGACTCTTTGCAACCTCACGGACTGCAGCATGCCGGGCTTCCCTATCCTTCACCATCTCCTAGAGTTTGCTCAAACTTATGTCTATTGAGTCGGTGATGCCATCCAACCATCTCATCCTCTGCTGCCCTCTTCTCCTCCTGCCCTCAATCTTTCCCAGAATCAGGGTCTTTTCCAATGAGTCGGCTCTTCACATCAGGTGGCCAGAGTATTGGAGCTTCAGCTTCAGCATCTATCCTTCCAGTGAATATTCAGGGCTGATTTCCTTCAAGACTGACTGGTTTGATACCACTTTCCAATTCCACAGCCTCTATCCTATTGTCTACCCCCAGGCTTTCAGTTACTTGGAAAACTTTCAGACAAGTAAATATAAACAGCAAGAAAATTAAAGAGAGGTCAGGAAGGAAAGCTATGTTTGCACCAGGATAGGTTTTTGTAGGGGAAATGTATAGGCATTGAAGCATCATTTGTTGTTTGGAAAAGGAAAGCAGATGAGCCCTTCAGGAGAGACATACTTTTTTTTCTGGCCCAGAGTCCTTGAAGGAAGTTCAGAGAGTGGCAGAGCTGAAAGGGGCCTCCAAATTCAGCTAGAAGGCCTTTTTTATTCTCCTTTGACACAGGTCTTTTATAACACATTCTAAGGCCTAACAGTTACTTTTGATGTGTGTTTTTGAAAAAACAAAAACAATCATTTCTTTCTTTTTCCCTTCCTCCTCTGCTTCTTGATAATAGCTTTATTGAAATATAATTCACATACCATACAATTCACACATTTAAAAATCTTACAATTTACTGCCACCCAGCCATTCCTGCACAGCTAAAAGTAGTGAAGCAACCCTCCCTTAGTCAAGACCTTTCTTCCAGAGAGAATTCAATTCAGTTTACTTGTTTATTTACTGGCTGCACTGCATGGCATGCAGGATCTCAGTTTCCTGACCAGGGATCAAACTCATACTCCCTGCAGTGGGGGCATGAAGTCTTAACCACTGGACTGACAGGGAAGTCCCTAGCTCGGTTTAATCAAGAAAGCATTTACTGTACTCTTGCTGTGTGTCAGGAACTCTGCCAGACACATTCCTTTCTGCTGATCCAACAGGGTGATTCTCAAAAGTGTGATCCCCAGACGGCTGCAGCAACATCTGGAAGCTTATTTGAAGTGCCAGTTGTTAGATCTCACTCCAGACCAACTGAATCAGATGGGTGGGGCCTGTTGATTTGGAATTTAACAAGTTCTCCAAATGATTCTGATACTTGTAAACATTTGAGACAATTATCTAACTTAACGCAGATGGTGACCCCAGGGAAATAAACCTAGGTGACTGTGACCATACAGTAACCCTCTGTGTCTGTGGTTTTGGCATCTGGGGATGGAACCATCCATGGATTGCAAATACTCAGAAGAAAAAAAAAAATCCAGAAAGTTCTGAAAAGCAAAACTTGAATTTGTTGTGTGCTGGCAACTATTTACATAGCATTACCCTGTAAAGGAGATCAGCCCTGGGTGTTCTTTGAAAGGATTGATGCTAAAGCTGAAACTCCAGTACTCTGGCCACCTCATGAGAAGAGCTGACTCATTGGAAAAGACTCTGATGCTGGGAGGGATTGGGGGCAGGAGGAGAAGGGGATGACCGAGGATGAGATGGCTGGATGGCATCACCAACTCGATGGACGTGAGTTTGAGTGAACTTCGGGAGATGGTGATTTCATGACTCTCCAATGAATCTAACAAAGTGTGAAAAACCCTGGCTCTGGGCACAGTCTGGAATCTACAGTGTTAGAAGAAGATGCACCACTTGACCCTGAGGTCCTTGGCCATGGCCCCTGACCCCTGAGGCTAGTGCTTTTTGTAAAAGACCCCATTGTTGTTATTGTTATTACACTTCTAAGACTGTACAAAAATGTACTGAGGGTCCAGTTCTATAAGCAGGACAGTTACTGCATAGCTTACTTCAGTAGGTCATGACTAGAATTCCTGTGCGTTGATTTGAGATCTCTGGAACATCACATGGCTGGACAAAGTCATTGCTCCCAAATGGCTAACTTCCTTCTACCAAAAACTTTGGAGAGCACATTTTAGGTGTCTTTCCTCTTACCCTAAGAGCTGCTAGGCAGATGCATATATGGGGCTTTTGCATTTTATGAGCCTACTGCCTCAAGCAGCTAAAAAGATCAAGGACACAGGAGACTTATGGGAACTGGGCCCAGACTATCAAAAGCCGACATGGTGCCGACACTGGGCTGACTCACTTTCTGACTCAGGGGTTTCAACCCTCTCCTACTCAGTGTCCCCTTATGTGACAGTCGTTCTGTATGCCCCCCGTTAATATCCCAAAATAAAATTCATAAATAACACAATGTGTTTAACACTTAAATGGGGAAAATTCTGTATGATCCCCCAACTGTGACACAGAGAAGAAATAAGAAAGTAGCATGTGTTTCAATATGTAAATGTCTGGAATGGCTACAAGAAGACAGTGAAGTAGCCAAGTGCTTGCAGTTCCAAGTGTCATTTACTGAACACATATCGGTTCACCTTACAGACCAGTGCAGGTCTGTGGGCTGGCAGCTTAGGTACCACAAGCTGCACTGCTATTGATGGGATCTCTTGCAACACTGGATAACTTCTGATGGCGTTCCAATGCCCAGAAGCAAATCTTCCCCTGACATACATATATTTCTGGAAAAGTCAGCACCACGGCATACCTGGGGAGGGGGGAGAGTTCACTTTGGGGAGGCATGTGTGTAAGCTCTAAGTGTCAGTGTGCAAGAGAGGTAGAGAAGTTGGGTGAAAGGTGCATGGGCATGTTCCAGTAACAAAATACATTTCTGGGCAGAACCTTCGGGAGGAGGAAAAGGGAATCAGTGAGCCTGGGCACTGTGTGGTGGGAAAAGTGAAAGCAAAGCATCCCAGTGGTGTGGACCAGAGGCTGTGGGAGAAAAGGGATGTCTAATGAGAGCCGTGCACTTTCCAGGTGGTTCAGTGAGAAAGAATCTGCCCGCAATGCAGGAGACCTGTGTTCGATCTCTGGGTCAGGAAGATCCCCTGGAGAAGGAAATGGCAACCCCACTCCAGTATTCTTGCCTGGGAAATCCCACAGATGGAGGAGCCGGCTAGCTACAGTCCATGGGGTTGCAAAAGTGTTCGACATGACTTAACAGCTAAACAACACAATGACAAGAGTTGCATGTGGGTGGCTATGGCATCTGTGATGAAAATCTCCCTCCTCTGCCTCATCCATCAAGTGTTCAGTAAAACCCAAGTTCAGTTCAGTTCAGTCGCTCAGTCGTGTCCGACTCTTTGTGACCCCATGAATTGCAGCATGCCAGGCCTCCCTGTCCATCACCATCTCCCGGAGTTCACTCAGACTCATGTCCATCGAGTCCGTGATGCCATCCAGCCATCTCATCCTTGGTCGTCCCCTTCTCCTCCTGCCCCCAATCCCTCCCAGCATCAGAGTCTTTTCCAATGAGTCAAAGCCCTTCCTAATATTTTGGCACACATGGACACTTCCAGGGGGCTCTCCATTCAGAGTGGAAACAGAGTGAGCCCCTAAGCAGAAGCCAGAGCCCCGGGGCAGCAGACTCAGGCTTCCACCTGCCAGGCGCCAGGCACTGTCCCAGGTACTTGGCTGGCTTCATCCTGCACGCATTCTTGACAGCCACCCTATGAGTGTTAATCCTATCTGACAGATGCGGAAACTGAGACTCAAGAAGGGTCTGTCACTGCCCATGATCACACAGCTAGTGTTGTGAATTCCAGCCTTAATCCATCTCTTTCTACCATTCCTTACAATCAGTGGCCCCTTGGTCTGGTGGCTTAATTTGTTAGGTTTACAGGCAAAGCTCATTATATTGCACTTTGCTGTATTGAGCTTCAAAGATATTGAAGGTTTGTTGGCAGCTTTATGTCAAGCAAGTCTATCTACCATTTTTCCAACAAGATTTTTTCACCTCGTGTCTCTCTGTCATTATTTGGTAATTCTTGCAATATTTCAAACTTTTTCACTTTTCATCTTTGTAATGGAGATCTATGATTGGTGATCTTTGCTGTTACTAATATGACTCACAAGACTCAGATGATGGTTAGCATTTTTAAGTAACAAAGTATTTTTTAAATTAAGGTATATACACTGTTTTCTTTAGACATACTGCTATTTCACACTTTATAATAGACTACTGTATAGTGAAAGTGAAGTCGCTCAGTTGCACTCTTTGCGACTGTATAGACTGTAGCCCACTAGGCTCCTTCCATCCATGGGATTTTCCAAGCAAGAATACTGGAGTGGGTTGCCATTTTCTTCTCCAGGGGATCTTCCTGACCCAGGGATCAAACAGGTTTCCTGCATTATAGGCAGACTCTTCATCCTCTGAGCTGCCAGGGAATCCCATAGGGTAAATGTTAACTATTACATGTACTGGGAAACCAAAAAAATGCGTGTGACTCACTTTATTGTGATATCCACTATACTGCAGTAGTCTGAAATCAAACCTCCAATACCTCCGAGGTCTGCTGTGTTTCTCTGGCACTTTTCTGAGAATGAATGGAGATCTGACCTCCAACCTAAAGATAAATTGTACACCTTTCCCAAACATTTGCTTTGAAACCACAAGGCCCTCTGTTTCTTGGCATCACATTACAAATTACTCCATTCCTCAGGGCACAGGTATTTGGCCTGAACATGCTTTTGGTGATTTTAAGAATGAATTACACTCCTTCCTTAAGCAATCACATCCACCAGCCAGCTCCCAGAAATAGAAAGCACTTCATCACACAAATTAACTCCTCTCTCCTATTTCACAGAAGATGAGTAATCTATTAAAAAAAGAGATGCTATTATCTAAACAGGCAGCTTATCTGCACTTTTAATTTCAACTAAATGCATTGGTCCCTTTTCACTGGGTGGGTAGGGCCATAAATCTGTTTAATAATCAGATGATGAATAAAAATATACCAGGAACTACCACTATCAAGTTAATTACAGCCTTCCCTGTTTTCTGAGAGCTACTCCGCACCCATCAGCTACATACGAGAATAGAAGGCTGGGTCCCTCGGACTTGGCTGTCGCCGCTTTTTCGCCCAGTTGGAGCCCATCCAGGGGAGCAGATTCGTGGGCAGTTTCAGTTGTGGGCTCTTGGTAACTCCTCTTAAATGATGTCAGGCTGTCAGGTGCTGGAGAGCAACATGCGTTTCATTTCGCATGCCGGCTTCCACGCTTATCATTTAAGGTGTTCTTAAAGAAGAAAAAAAAATTCTTCCACTTTAACCACAGTGTCAACCTGTCAGTTTCATATTTGTTAAAGGGCAAAAGCCTTCCCCTGGGGGATATTTTCCTGCTCGGTGTGCAGGAAGAGAAAGCTGAGCGTATGTCAGAGCTTTCTTTACCACCCTGACTAACTACTGCTAACCCACCCCCCAAATCCCAGCTCAGCCTCTGGAAATCTCTGCTTTGCAGGGTCCTGAGATGTCTTAGGCCTCTCTCCTCCCTGCTTCCTCGCTGGCTAGCACCGGAGGAGGAACTGTGGGATCTTCAGCTACTCACAGAGACTTCCACATCAGGGACTGACCTGGCCATCATGGCCTCTAATCCCTTTCCTCTCCTCCCATCCATACTGCGGCTACAGCACAGGTCTACTGAGGTCATCTGGTGACATTTCAGGCTTCCCAGAAACGTCCAGAGCCCACCTTTCCGGATCTGTCTCCCACCTCATCCCTGCACCCGATCCTTGCTCTGCAGCTACCACTTGACTACTTTTCTTGTCTTTGTGGGTTTACTCTTGCAGTCCTGCAGCTCAGAGCCTCTTTCTTTGCTTCTCTGTTCCAGGGCATCCTAGTCTTTCTTCTGGGCTCAGCTCAAGGTGCTCCTGAACCAGCATCTGTGTGAATGATGCTCTCCAGATGCCCTTGAGTGTAGCACATGCCCTGCTTTCCATGCACGTATGGGTTCAGGACTCGTGTCTCTCTGCCCAGCAACAAGCTTCTTGAGGGCAGGACTAAGAGTAATTTATTTTCCTGTCCCTCATAGCACCTGCACAGCAGTGTGGCATGTACTGACAGATATCTGGTGAATGATCCTGGCTTGATATATTTTCCTTGCCACTTGCGGCTTTTATTTTTTAAAATCCATGCCACCATGACATGACTCAACATGTCACTCAAGGGAAGACATCAAGCATGTTCGGGGACTCTGTCATCCAGGTATTTACTTACGAGTCTCTAAAAATAGGACATAGCATCAGGAAGCAGAAACCATCTTCAGAGTTGGTATTTATCAGTGAACTGATAAATCAGAACCACTCATGACACTCCTACTCAAGTATCACCCCTTCCTTAACGGAAGGGTATGTCTCTGCCCATCACATCCAAGTCTGCTTGTGAGATGGTTGTGTTTCAGATGTGACCGCCCATCAGTTGATTATCAGGTGCTGTAGGGGGAGCAGCAGATGCAAAGGCCCGGAGGCACACGGGGGCAGGACCTAAAGCAGTAGCTGATTCTTTTGGCTGTTTAAGGCCATTCCCTGTAGGTGGACACCTGCACAGAATTCTGTCAGTGATTCAGGTGGACCACAGGGAAAGAAACACCACAACTGACGCAGGTGGACTCCATTTTTGGATGTCAAGTGTTCTGAATGTTTTATCTTTTTCTTTCTAAAATGGAAAAGTCTTCACTATCTTCTTTTGTCATTATAAATATGATGCATTCGTGGTAAACAAACGTTTTTTTTTAAGCCATCATGGAGGAAGGTAACATCAGAATGACAAGTCTCTCTGGTCTCATCCACAGGAGAAGGCCATTCTTAGTAGTTTGGTGTACTTCTCACCCAATTCCCCAGTGTTTTTGTGCTTATTTACCTATTTCTTCTGAAGCCTGTCTTTTTCCCTTCATTTAACAAATATGTCATAGTTCTCTCTATATATCAGTACAGGTAGATCTATCATGACATTTTCCCTACTGTCTTGCTTGATCCGCCAGTTGACCCAGGTGAGAGGAGTAGTGCCATTTTGCCTGACAGGGAGACTGAGGCTGGGAGAGATAGAGTACCATGCCCAAAGTCAACAAGAGGTAGATGAGAAGACCAGGTTATCTGCCTCTAGCTCATGTCCTGTCTCTGACCCCATGCTGTCCGCCTTCAGAACAGACCGGAACCAGAAGACAACATTTGCAGAGAGTTCAGCTCAAAGTAAGGAGAGAGCTTTCTAATAAGAGAGTGTCCAGTAAAGGAATGAGATCGTTCATAAGACAGTAGTTGTCCATCACTGGAAGAATTCAGAGGCTGAACTTATGCAAACCATAGAAAAGATTCAGATGCTGGGGAAAGATGACATGGCCTTGAAGGCCCCCTCCAGCCCTGGGATTGTGTGATTGATTCTATGGTTTCAAGATGATATGCTTGCTAATACAGTTGGCCTGCCTGTACAAGAGGCTCTAAGAGTAGTGAAGGTCCACCTCTGAGGACCTGCTCCTTGAACCCGGGGCTCCTTCTGAGACGCACTGAGTAATCAGCATGGAGAGAACGAGGTTTTCTGTTCATGAGTTCTGGTCTATTTTATCTGCCCCTGTAATTTTTCTTTCTGCCCCATTGAGCAACTTTTGCTTTCAATATTCTATTTATGTGTCAAGGGCCAGAAAACTGGAATGCTGTCTCCAAGGGAACTCCACAGTGTGGGTCTGTGTGAGGAAGGTGGGCTGGGTGTTTGTGCATTCTGAACTCAGAGTAGCTCTGGACAGATTGTTCCAGTCCTCTGGTTGTGTACGAGTTGTTCGAGGCATGTAGTCTGATTTGTTAATTTGTGTTCAAATACATACACAAACACACACACACCTCTAATGCTTGCTGCTGGGCCCAACAGAAGGAACTGCTTACATCCTGGCTACCATAAGCTCAAGACCAAAGAGGAAACACTGCCGTAGGCTGGCTGTGGCGAGAGGCACTCAACCCTGGTAAGGGGTTTGTTTCCACACAGAGACCCAGATGGCCGTCTGGGTTGCAGAGCATGGCCACCTGGCACCCCCCAGAAGCCAGGTGGCATGGTCGGCGGCATGCCAGAAATGGCTCAGGCTCCTCAATGCCTTTTCTATCTGGGTCTGTCACAGGCCTGCCTCTCCCCTTCTGGTGGTCCCGTTCCTGTGGGTTACCACTGCCTTCCCCTAGGCAGGGGAAAATGTTTAAAAAAGGATACATGTCATTTTGCAAATTGTGGAAAATCAGATTTGTGAAAATAAATGAAATACCACCAATTAACCCACTGTCTGGGTGGCCTCTTTTAATATTTCACATCTGCTGGGGCTTCCATGTCCCCTTAGTAGAAAATCCCCATGGTCCGGAACACCATTTCTCCATATTCCTTACTGCACAGTTCAGTGCAAAATAACACTTGGCAGAGCCTCCGTTATCTGCCAGGGAGGGCGTGAGCAGATCAGAAGCCAAGACAACTGAGCTGAGGCCTCAGGTCTACTGAGGAAGATATATTTCTGCTACAAGAATAATATCAACAGCTGACACATGGTGAGAGTGATTCTGCACCAGAAACGGTGCCAAACATCCTGCAAGTATTAATATCATCTCATTTAACGTTCACAATAGTCCTACAAGGTGGGGCTCTCATCTCCATTTCACAGACGAGGCAACTGAGGCTTGGTGAGGTGGAGGGTCCTATACGTGGCTAGAGAGTGGCAGAGAGGGGACTTGAACCCAGAGTGGTGTGACTGCAGAGCATGTGCTCTAACCACCATGCTTTCCTTTAACAGTGCAGGTGTGTGCAAAGAGGAGCAGTAGCACCCTAGAGCTGGATTAATGTTGGGGAGGGGACCACGGAGAGTGGAGCCCTCTCAAGTAGAATTTCAGCGGAATCATTAGGGTGGTGAGCTGGGGAAAGACAGGCTAGGAAGAAAGAATCTGTGCAAAGGAAGCAGGGCCTTAAACCGTCAAGTATCCAGACCACTATGTAGAGTCCACTGTGTTCTCATCAATGACACATCTTCTTAATAAACAGTTCTAAAGTAATGCATGATATCTTTCAATTGAAATGGGGCATTTCTTAAGTATGTATGAGTATCAAATAGAGACTGTGCTAAGAAGTGAAAATGTAGCCTCTAAAGAATTAAGAGTCCGAAATGCAGTACTTGGATGCAATCTCAAAAACGACACAATGATCTCTGTTCGTTTCCAAGGCAAACCCTTCAATATCACAGTTATCCAAGTCTATGCCCCAACCCGTAATGCTGAAGAAGCTGAAGTTGAACGGTTTTATGAAGACCTACAAGACCTTGTAGAACTAACACCCAAAAAAGATGTCCTTTTCATTGTAGGGGACTGGAATGCTAAAGTAGGAAGTCAAGAAACACCAGGAGTAACAGGCAAATTTGGCCTTGGAATGCGGAATGAAGCAGGGCAAAGACTAATAGAGTTTTGCTAAGAAAATGCACTGGTCATAGCAAACACACTCTTCCAGCAACACAAGAGAAGACTCTACACATGGACATCACCAGATGGTCAACACCGAAATCAGATTGATTATATTCTTTGCAGCCAAAGATGGAGAAGCTCTATACAGTCAACAAAAACAAGACCAGGAGCTGACTGTGGCTCAGATCATGAACTCCTTATTTCCAAATTCAGACTTAAATTGAAGAAAGTAGGGAAAACCGCTAGACCATTCAGGTATGACCTAAATCAAATCCCTTATGATTATACAGTGGAAGTGAGAAATAGATTTAAGGGCCTAGATCTGATAGACAGAGTTCCTGATGAACTATGGAATGAGGTTAGAAATCAGATTGATTATATTCTTTGCAGCCAAAGATGGAGAAGCTCTATACAGTCAACAAAAACAAGACCAGGAGCTGACTGTGGCTCAGATCATGAACTCCTTATTTCCAAATTCAGACTTAAATTGAAGAAAGTAGGGAAAACCGCTAGACCATTCAGGTATGACCTAAATCAAATCCCTTATGATTATACAGTGAAAGTGAGAAAAGATTTAAGGGCCTAGATCTGATAGATAGAGTTCCTGATGAACTATGGAATGAGGTTCGTGACACTGTACGGGAGACAGGGATCAAGACCATCCTCATGGAAAAGAAATGCAAAAAAGCAAAATGGCTGTCTGGAGAAGCCTTAAAAATAGCAATGAAAAGAAGAGAGGCGAAAAGCAAATGTATAGATAAATATATCTAAAATACATTTTTATGCAGTTTTTGGAATACGTTTGTAGCTTAAAACACATAATGTTTATGGGAGTCTGCAAACTATGGCCCACAGGTTTAATCACCCACATCCATTTATGTACACACTGTCCACAGCTGCTTTCACACTACAACAGCCAATCTGTAGTTGTGACAAAGATTGTATAGCCCACAAACCTAAAAATATTTACTATCTGGCTCTTTACTGAAAAAATCTGCCTACCCATGACCAATTTTCCAGATCATCTCCAACACATGTATTAATATTTCTAAAACCCAACCACTTCAGTATCTATCATTGCTATTAAAAAAAACCAAAAGCCCTCTGTATGTTCTGAGGACTCCTAACCAAAGTAGAGAACATACAAACAAAATTACTTTCTATCGGATGCCACCTACAGCCATCTAATAGCTATACTTTTTGTTCAATGCTAAACACAAAGATATACTTAAGATAGATATTAAATACAGCCTCTTAAAGAACTAGAAACTGCTCTGGAAAGGTGGGGGAAAGGCTTTCAAAATATCTTAAAATTAGAGACCAAAGACTCATTCTCATATATGACATGAAAATGCTTCCAAACTTTTATTTATTTGGCTGTGCCAGGTCTAGGTGCGGCACACAGGGCATGAGGGATCTAATTCCTGCATCAGGGATTCAAGCTTTACCCCCTGCACTGGGAGCATGGAGTGTTAGCCACTGGACCACCAGGGAAGTCTGTTTCCAAATTTTATACAAAATTAAGTGCTTTCTTTAAATCATTCTTATTTTAAATCAGTACTTGCCATTTCCTTACATTTTTCTACATCTTCCATCTCCCTGCCCACCTACCATATACACATTCATAAAGACCAAAGACATTTAACAGTTACCTGTCTCCCTCAGGTTTAGCAAAGTGCTACTACTTTATTAGTGTATTTATGAAAGATAATTTCCACAGTATTCAGATTTTTGGTAAACTTCTTGTAAGATATGTGTGTAATGTGATTAAAATAACTTGTGTGGCAAACCCTGCTTTCAACAGACTGAGGAATAGGCATGCTATACTATCAGGAAACTGAGGTCTGGTTTACCTACCATATTCACACAGGGGAAGTAACCCTGGATGTTGAAGACCTATTACAATAAATAGTCTGACTACAATAATTTAATTCAATTATCACTGTTCCAAGCTGAAACAGATTGTCTCTTCACAGAATTACCTCCCATCTTTAGTAATTTCCAACCATCAATTGCCACGTTTGACATGGCAAAAGCCATCTGTTCAAACACTAGCATTAAAAAAAATGGCCACCTGATCTAGGTAAGCAGAGGTGTCATCACCACTTTGCACTTCAGGAAAATTTAGTGAAAGAAAAACAACAGATTTATTTTCATGCTTGTAAAACCAGTCTCTCACTTGTTTCAACAGAAACCAGGGATTAGCAATTGTTAACATCATTTCAATCTTTTTTATTTACTGGATAAAAACTGTAATTAATCTTAATGGTAACTTAACGTTGGAATTTTGGTAACTATTAAACACTATCTTCCATAAAATATCAGAAAGCATTATGTACAATATGGATATGTAGTTTCATGTTATATACTATATATATACACACAGAAATGTATATATCAAATGATGATATATTTTTATGGAAAAAATTTTTAATTTCAAAACATATTAAAAATGTTCTTTTAATACACGAGGCATTAACTCATTGGGAGCAGAACCTAGTCTGTTTACTCACCCCAGTGTACCACCAATCCATTAATTTGTTCAAAATTTATTTTGACCTAATTTATTTTTGGCACTAATAGTGTTCATTTTTTTTTTTTTCAGGCTTACTGAAATAAAATTTACACATGGTAAAACATACCTTTTTAGGTGTACATTTCTATAAAATTTACAAAATTATATGTCATATAACCATCACCACAACCAAGATAAAGAACATTTCCATCATCCCAAAAAGTTCCCTTGTACCCCATTGTAGTTAATTCCTTTCCCAAGTCCCACACAATCACTAATTCAATTTCTGTCCCTACATTTTTACCTTTTTCAGAATGTCAAATAAATGAAATCATACAGTTTATACATTTTTCAGTCTATCTTCTTTTACTCAGCATCCATGTTGTTGCTGTTATCAGCAGTTCACTGCCTTTAATTGCTAAGAAAGACTCAGTTACATGGATATACCATAATTTGTTTATCCATTCACCACTTGATCGATGTTTGAGTTGTTCCCAGTTTGGGCAATTATGAATAAAATGGCTGTAAATGTTTGCATGCAGGTTTTTCTTGGACATATGTCTTCATTTTTCTTGGGTATATAGCTAGAGGGGAACTGCTGGACTATATGCAATAATTATTCTTGACTAAATGAATAAGGTCCCAATATTTCAAATATGAGCCAAATATACTGCCACTTAAGTAATACTGCTTTGCTGTTTCTAAGGCCTTTAAGGTGTTTAAACATTAAACTCTCTCTGTGCAACTCTCAATGGCTGCTTCTTCCTCTTAGAGACTGGGAGATCTCACAGCTATTCTAAAGATTTAAACAATCACAAGCAGGTTTAGTCTACCATTCTTAATGTTCTTTTGCTGATAACTCTCTCAAAAGTTTCTTACCCATTTGATTCCAGTCAGTTACATGTGCCATTACCACACTCGTAACTCTAAGACTACTTCTTTACCCTAAACTCCTCTCTCTCCCCCTTCCTCCCACCTCTTCCCCCAAACTCAGTTTAAAAATAGTTTACTTTGAGGTTGTCAAGCTTCTATGAGGGGACTATTACCTTTAGTTAGATCTTTACTCTGAGACAGTTGATCCAAATGGATAGGTTCACTAGGTATAATTTAAAATGATCCTTGCCTTCAAAAACTTTAATCCACTGGCAACTTTTAACAATAGTTGTGATAAAAGTTTTTTTTATCACTTTAAATCTGACCTTTGCCACAAAGATGAGCTTTCATATTTAATAGACTTTAATCCCTTAAACATTTTTTTCAATTTTACCTCATAATTTTTTAGGTCTAAAAGCAGTTAACTCTCCAAAGTTAAGGGTAATCAAGACAGTGTAGTACTGGTGTAAGTACTGATACACAGATCAATGAACAGAACTGGGAGTCCAAAAATAAAACCATTTTGTATGTCTCCAGTCAGGTGATTTTGACAAAGATGCCAAGACCATTCAACAGAGGAAACAGAATCAAAGCTGACTCTTATCTCTCACCATGTAAAAAACACTAACCATATAAAAAACATTAACTCAAAACGGATCAGAGACCTAAATGTAAAAGTCAGAATGATATAATTTTCTTAGAAGAAAAGACAGTAGATTTTAATGACCTTGGATTTAGCAATGGATTCTTTGACATAACTCCTAAAGCACAAGGAGCAAAAAAAACAAAAAACCAGACCTCATCAAAATTAGAAGCAGGTGACTTTTTGAACATTACAAGGCCTGTAATTTCTAGAATTTCCATACTCCCTTTCACTTCTACTTACAACACAGCCAATTCTTTCCTAAACTTATCTTTCTCATAATATAGTGTCAATACAGCTAATAATAAGAGCACATACTATAATACTCTGTTTTCCAACCTCTTCCTTAAGAACACTGGTTCATCAGACATTCATTCAACCTTGCAATTTATAAAAAGTGACAAGTTTTACTAAATTCACTGCCACTATTTAACAGCACTCTTATCTTTACAGCTTCCAAAATCAAGTGTCTTTGCTGATACCGCCTAACCACTAAGTGAAAACCACACTTTTAGAATATTTGTTATACAGCACCTGACTCAATACCGATTGCTTTACTAGTTAAGGTAGGCTATGATATTAACCCAAAATCTCAGTGGCTTAACATACTCAAAGTAGCAGAGAGGGAGAGAGGGCCCTTTTTTCCAATGTTCCACGCTGCCACCCAGTTTATTAATAATTTTTTGTTTTTCCCTAGTTTCTTTAGACATATCTAAAGTTCATATGAAATCTAGGGGGGAAAAAAAGACCTAATATACCTATTAATTAATTTTTACCTAATTTCACATGCAAATTTAAAAGAAAAAAGGTACAGTTCATGAAGACAGGTTTAGAAATCTTATCAACTGTAGTCTGGATCTCAGTGAAATCCATCCATCTGTGGGTCCTAGATAAGCTTCCAAACTTCATTAAGCTGCAGTTTTCTAATTTATTTGTTTTGCAGTTTTCTCATTTTTAAAAGAAGCACAGTAACACTGATTTCAAAATAACACTTCGGGAAATAAATGAAATAAAGTAGGTAAAAGGTTTACATTGTGTCTGACTGGTATAAGCCCCAATTATTAGTATTTTTATAACTTATTCTTCAAATTATAGATTTCCAATACTTACATACAAAAAGATATTATAAACAGATCCACATACACTATCCAGTAAAAATGGTGTTATCCCAGATTTCAAGCTATTATACAAAGCTACAATAATCAAACAGTATGGTATTTGCATAAAAACAGACACATAGGTCAATGGAACAGACTACAGAGCCCAGAAATGAACTTGCTCAATCAATTTATGACAAAGGAGCCAAGGATATACAATGGGAAAATAGTAGCTTCAATAAAGAGTGTCAGGAAAAATGAACAGTCACATATAAAAAAATGAAAATGGACCACTATCTTATACCATACACAAAAAATAAACTCAAATGGATTAAACATTTAAATGGAAAAACCATAAAACTCCTAGAAGAAAAACGTAGGTGGTTAACTCCTCGAGACTTGTCTTAGTGATTATTTTTTGGATTTGACATCAAATGCAAAGGCAACAAAAACAAAAATACACCCATGGGACTTTATCAAATTGAAAAGCTTTTGCACAGCAAAATTTTTTTTAAAAAATCAACAAAATGAAAGGTAATTTACTAAATAGGAGAAAATATTTGCAAATCATATATCTGGCAAATGGTTACTATCAAAAAATACATTTTTGGTGGCTCAGAGGTTAAAGCGTCTGCCTGCAATGCGGGAGACCTGGGTTCGATCCTTGGGTCAGGAAGATTCCTCTGGAGAAGGAAATGGCAACCCACTCCAGTATTCTTGCCTGGAGAATCCCATGGACGGAGGAGCCTGGTGGGCTACAGTCCACGGGGTCGCAAAGAGTCGGACACGACTGAGCAACTTCACTTTAAAACCTCATTAAACTCAAATAAAATAGCCCAACAAACTGATTTTAAAATTGGCAAAAGATTTTAATAGACAGTTTCTAAAGAAGACATATAGACTGCCAACAGATGCATGCAAAGATACTCAATACCACTAACCAACCGGGAAATATAAATCAAAACTTCAATGAAAAAACCTCATTAAACTCAAATAAAATAGCCCAACAAACTGATTTTAAAATTGGCAAAAGATTTTAATAGACAGTTTCTAAAGAAGACATATAGACTGCCAACAGATGCATGCAAAGATACTCAATACCACTAACCAACCGGGAAATATAAATCAAAACTTCAATGAGATATTATACCTGTAAGAATAGCTATATCAAGGAAATAAGAGATAACAAATGCTGGCAAGGCTGTGGAGAAAAGGGAAACCTTATACACTGTTGTCAGAAACATAATTTGGTACACTCACTTTGGAAAAGAGTATAAAAGTTCCTCAAAAATTAAACATATATCATACGACCCAGCAATCTCAATTCTGGGTATTTATACAAAGAAAATAAAAACACTATATATTTTTTTTTCTTTTTTACATATATACACCTCCATGTTCATTTCAACAGTATTTATAATAGCCTAGATATGGAAACAATCTAAATGTCCATCAAGGGATGAGCGAGCAAAGAAAATGTGCATGTTCTCTCTCTAATATTATATATATGCATATACTAAAATATTCTATAATATATATATATATAAATATTATTTGGCCATAAAGGGGAATGAAATCTTGCAATTTGTGACAACATGAATGGACTCGAAGGCATTACACTAAGTGAAATAAGTCAGAGAAAGACAACTACCAAGTGACCTCACTTATACACACAATCTAAAAGCAGACACACAGAAGGTGGTTGCTAGGGGCTGGCTGGTTGGAAGTAGGTGAAATGGGTGAAAGGAGTCAAAGGGTGCAAACTACCAATTATAAAATAAATAAGTCACAGAACATAATGTTCAGCATGGAGACTATACTTAATAATACTGTACTGCATACTGGAAGATGATGCTGTGAAAGTGCTGCACTCAATATGCCAGCAAATTTGGAAAACTCAGCAGTGGCCACAGGACTGGAAAAGGTCAGTTTTCATTCCAATTCCAAGGAAAGGCAATGCCAAAGAATGCTCAAACTACCGCACAATTGCACTCATCTCACACGCTAGTAAAGGAATGCTCAAAATTCTCCAAGCCAGGCTTCAGCAATATGTGAACCGTGAACTCCCTGATGTTCAAGCTGGTTTTAGAACAGGCAGAGGAACCAGAGATCAAATTGCCAACATCCGCTGGATCATGGAAAAAGCAAGAGAGTTCCAGAAAAACATCTATTTCTGCTTTATTGACTATGCCAAAGCCTTTGACTGTGTGGATCACAATAAACTGGAAAATTCTGAAAGAGATGGGAATACCAGACCACCTAACCTGCCTCTTGAGAAATCTGTATGCAGGTCAGGAAGCAACAGTTAGAACTGGACATGGAACAACAGACTGGTTCCAAATAGGAAAAGGAGTCCGTCAAGGCTGTATATTGTCTCCCTGCTTATTTAACTTATATGCAGAGTACATCATGAGAAACGCTGGACTGGAAGAAACACAAGCTGGAATCAAGATTGCCGGGAGAAATATCAATAACCTCAGATATGCTGATGACACCACCCTTATGGCAGAAAGTGAGGAGGAGCTAAAAAGCCTCTTGATGAAAGTGAAGGAGGAGAGCGAAAAAGTTGGCTTAAAGCTCAACATTCAGAAAACGAAGATCATGGCATCCGGTCCCATCACTTCATGGGAAATAGATGGGGAAACAGTGGAAACAGTGTCAGACTTTATTTTTTTGGGCTCCAAAATCACTGCAGATGGTGACTGCAGCCATGAAATTAAAAGACGCTTACTCCTTGGAAGAAAAGTTATGACCAACCTGGATAGTATATTCAAAAGCAGAGACATTACTTTGCCGACTAAGGTCCGCCTAGTCAAGGCTATGGTTTTTCCTGTGGTCATGTATGGATGTGAAAGTTGGACTGTGAAGAAAGCTGAGC
>SJYX01015330.1:184148-218863 GCA_006410675.1 Oreotragus oreotragus | reverse complement strand
CCCTGGGATTTCTTTGGAAGGAATGATGCTAAAGCTGAAACTCCAGTACTTTGGCCATCTCATGTGAAGAGTTGACTCACTGGAAAAGACTCTGATGCTGGGAGGGATTGGGGGCGGGAGGAGACGGGGACGACCGAGGATGAGATGGCTGGATGGCATCATGGACTCGATGGACATGAGTTTGAGTGAACTCCGGGAGATGGTGATGGACAGGGAGGCCTGGCGTGCTGCGATTCATGGGGTCGCAAAGAGTCGGACACGACTGAGCGACTGAACTGAACTGCATACTTGAATGCTGCTAAATATAAAAGGTAGATCTTAAAGGTTCTCATCACAGAAGAACGGTTCAAGATGGCTGTGCAGAAGGACATGCATTCGTCTCCTCCTGCAGGAGCACCAAAGTTGTAGCTAGCTGTTCAGCAACCACTGACACGAGCAAGCTGGATCCCACCAAAACAAAGATACCCTGTCCAAAGACAAAGAAGCAGCCACAGTGAGAGAGAAGGAGAGGTGGAATCACAATGAAACCAAATCCCATACCCGCTGGGTGGGTGACCCATAGACTTGAGAACAGTAATACTAAAGAAGTTCTCGCACTGGTGTCAAGGTTCTGAACCCCACATTAGGCTTCCCAGCCTGGGAATCCGACAAAGGGACTGGGAATCCCCAGGAAATCTGCCAGCAGGTTTTGATTATAGGACTTCAGGAGGACTGGGAGAAACAGAGATTCCAGTTTTGATGGGTACAAACAAAATTTTACATTCACAAAGACCCAGAGGAGAGGAGCAGTGATCCCACAGGAAACAACCAAAGCTGCCTGCTAGTGTTGGAGGGCCTCCTATGGAGGTGTGGGTTGGCAGCGGCTCATCACAGGACAGGGCACTGGAAGATGCCCCTTGGCATAAACCCTCTTGGGAGTTCACCATTAACCCAACCATAGAGCCCATAGACCCCAGGGCTGGGTCAGGCCAAACAACTACCAGGGAGGGATGCAACCCTACCCATCAGTAGATAATTGTATTAAAGCTTCACCTGAGCAAGGACCTGCCCACCACAGCAAGACCCAGTTTTTCCCATCAAGAAGCTTACATAAGCCTCTTAGCCTCATCCATCAGAGGGGAGAGAGAAGCAAGAGGAAGGATTGTCTTACAGCAGCTAAAACAAAAACCATATTACAGAAAGTTAATCATGACGAAAAAGCAGAAAGTTATGTCCCAGATCAAGGGACAAGATAAACCCCTCTCACCCCAAACTAAATGAAGTAGAGACAGGCAACTTCTAGAAAAAGAACTCATAATAATAATAATAGTGAAGATGATCCAGGATCTTGGCAAAGAATGGAGGCAAAGATTGAGAAGATGCAAGAAATGTTTACCAAAGACCTAGAAGAACTAAAGAACAAACAGAGATGAATAATATACTAGAAGGAATCCACAGCAGAGTAACTGAGGCAGAAGAACAGATAAATGACCTGGAGGACAGAATGGTGGAAATCACTGCCACAGAACAGAATATAGAAAAAAGAATGAGAAGAAATGAAGACAGCCTAAGAGACCTCTGGGACAACACTAAATGCACCAACATTCGCATTACAGGGGTCCCAGAAGGAGAAGAGAGAGAGAAAGGACATGAGAAAATAATTGAAGAGATAATAGCTGAAAACTTGCCTTAATATGGGAAAGGAAATAGTCAACCAAGTCCAGGAAGCACAGTGAGTCCCAGGCAGGATAAACCCAAGGAGGAACACACTGAGACACATAGTAATCAAATTGACAAAAATGAAAAACAAAGATAAAATATTAAAAGGAACAACAGAAAAACAACAACAGATAAGAAAACTCCCATCAGGCTATCAGCTGATTTCTCAACAGAAACTCTGCAAGCCAGAAGGGAAGGGCATGGTATTTTTAAAGTAATGAAAGGGAAGAACCTACAACCAAGAATACTTTGCCCAGCAAGACCCTTCTTCAGATTTAACAGAGAAATCAAAAGCTTTCCAGACAAGCAAAAGTGAAAAGAATTCAGCACCTTGAAACCAGCTTTACAACTGATGCTAAAGGAACTTCTCTAGGCCGGAAACACAAGAGAAGGAAAAGAACTACAGAAAATAAACCCAAAACAATTAAGAAAACAGTAACGGGATCACAAATACCAATCATTACCTTAAATGTAAGTGGATTAAATGCACGAACCAAATGACACAGACTAGCAGGATGGATGAAAACATGTGCATGCATGTACTTCCACTTAACCACATCAGTCTGCTTAACAAACACCCAAACACCCAAGTTGTATGTAATTATTTTATACTGTTAAGTTAATCATATTCCCATTATGGCTTGCAATTGTAATTATCTTTTATTTTTTGTCTGGCCATTGATTGCGAAAACTGATAAGCATATTTTACCATTGTGGTTATGTAACTATTACTCATTTACTACCACTGTATCATGATTGGTCAACAGAAAAATAATAGAACTCTGTATCACCAAAACTAGGATCTAACAGAAAAACCTATAATCACTTTATAAAATCCAGATGCATTTCAGAATTATCTTGAAACTTTTTGGGGAAAAAAAAATACTCAGGTATTGCTTTTTTTCTCCGGAGCTACAGATATATTTCTAATGAGTAGTCATGTTTAAAAACTACTGGACTATCTGATGATCTTTTACTTTTATCTAGTTTGTTTCACTTTTTCTATTTCATATTCAGTGCTTCCATTTCATTTATGTTTTCCAATCTCTCCATCCCTTTTTTTTTTTTAATATTTTTTCTCATGCTATCAAGTGTAGTAAAAAAGCTTTTGTGTATATATATATGTATAATATATATATTTTGGAAAACTTAGGAATTTTTGCCTAACTAAAAATACTATGACATTTTGATTCTACTTGTTTAACTCAGTTGAATAGAATGCCAGATTTCTAATTAAAAAACAGGTATACAACAAGCAACCAAGGTTTACTGTATAGCATAGCGAACTACAGCCAATATCCTGTGATAACCTATGATGGACAATAATTTCAAAAATAATATGTATATTTGTATAACTGAATCATCTTGCTGTGTACTTGAAATACTGTAAATCAACTATACTTCAATAAAATATACATTTTTTTTAAAAAAGGTTCTCATCACAAGGAAAAAAGATTCTGTAATTATGTACGGTAATAGATATTAAGTAGACTCACTGTGGTGATCATTTCACAATACATACAAATACTGAATCATGCTGTATACCTAAAACCAATATAATATTGGATGTCAATTATATCTCAATTAAAAAAATCTTAAAGCATTTACCCAGTAAAAAAACATTTTTAAGGTGTTTGAGAATATAAGTCACTTACCTAAAGCTGTAATCATCTTTGTCTTCATATGATTTAATTTGTGCTGAAACAGACTTAGATCGTACTTCTTGCTGATCTCTCTAAATAAAACAAAGGTAAGTCATAAACAAAAAAAAACTCACAAAACCAGGATATATTCAAGTGCCTTTCTGATCATTAGTCACTTCAGAACTGTCCACGATTTCTATAAAATCAAAGCACAGAATTCTAAAAGCTATGGTATCAAAATAAGGTCTGTAACAATGTAGTTTCACCTTTCATTCATTCTTGGTTAGGAAAGTCATTCTAAGGGAAAATTATAAGAATGTTAATGCCTCTAAATGATCTCAGCTGACTTCCTCCCAATTATATTAGGGCTTCCATCTTGTGTAACATGCAAAAGAAGTAAGGTTCACAAGAAATGAAAACATAAATCCATTTAATGGATAGAAAAATCTGTCTCAAATCAGACAAACTTCAATGTTACAATGACCACACAGAAATTAAAGTGCTAAAAATGAAGCAATAAGAGTGAAAGCTTTTGAAGATGATGTATCAGTATGAAAGGAAGAAAACAAAAATTCAGTATGGCAAGAGTTATATCCATCAGAGGACTAATGGATTTGATCAGAATACATAATGAATCCCTCATTCTACTATAATGTGGGGTTTCTTTGTTCAAATTATTTTCCAGCTCTTCAGAACAGACACAAACAAAAGATGTACTAAAGTATTTATTTTTAAATAAAATATTTAATTACAAATGCAACTAACAAATCTTTAACCATTATCTCCATCTACTACCTGAAATGTTATGTTCCTATGCTAACAAATAATGATGGTTCTGTCTAAGGTATTAAAATATTACCTATTCTTCAGTGACCCCCATCAACTCTAAAGTGAGATGGGGATGGGGTTTAAATGAAAGAGAATTGTAACTGAATTAAAACAAAAAATGAAACAAGCTTGAAAGCAGCTCTAAGGAGTACTATTATAGCCTATCAATTAAGATATTTATTCCTCTAAGGAATACTACTATATCTTATCATTAATAATGGGAATGCTGATGCTTAGGGAGGGACATTTAAAGAAGGAATAACCAATTTGGTAGTCAGAATGGGGCAAATATCCTTATATTGTCTAGCAATATAGCCTCAAAACATTTTCCTGACTATAAATCTGACTATGGACTAGCCCTAAGAATTTGAGTTACATCTAACTGCAGAGTTTAAGAAACAGATTACCATCTAAGCATTACTGATAATCGTTATCCTTTATTCAACTTCTGTCCAGAAGTATCCTTACTGAATTACTAGTACTAATTCAATATAGCTACTCACAAACATTAATCTTAAAATAGTAGGAAATATTAATGTAGCTATTATTAGATGACTGGAATATCAAAATGGAAAACACTTTTTCAGTAGCTTTTAGAAAATGTGTGCTTCTCAAAAACATATATATGCATATATACACATACCTATGTACATACTGATTTTCAATTTATAATAATTCACTGAACTGAAAATTTATGCTTTGGGTACTTTTTTGTATGTATGCTATACATCAAATTAAAAAGCTAAAAAACTAACACTAACGTGGAAATACTAATAATTGTACATTTACTTACTATTACTTCCTCAGCTTGTCGAACCAGATCAGCTGTTTTTGCCTCTAATTCTGCATTTAAACGTCTAAAAGCAGAAAATAATTTAATAGCTGTGATATGCTGAAGACTCTAACACAAAGCTAAAGAAACTGAATTTCAATAACTACACTTCAGTTAAGTCAACAAATGCTGAAACATACACATGACATTTTTACTTAAAAGTAAATATAACTATTAGAAAGATTATTTCCAAATCTCCATGATTCCTTCTTCTTTGTGGTGGAAATTAAAATGGTGTAAATATTAGCCTCTCCATATACTAGTAAAAATATTTCATTACAAGTGCAACTAACATTGCCCTTACTTCAAGTAGAATGATTTATTTGGAAAGAATAAACTGGGTGGGTTCACCTCAGTTTCACTCTTTATGTTCTTGGGATTCTGAGGGGGCTCACCCAATTATATACTTCAATATAAGCATCATCAGAAATACAGGCAATTCCTTTGACCTACACCTGCCATTTCTCTTTCTTCCATCTATTTGGAATCTAGCAAAGAAAAGGAATACTATTTGGTCCCATTAAGACTGTAAGAATACCAATGCCATTGAAGGAAACTGTTTTGAAAGGAAAAACTGCCCATAATCCTACCACCATTATCAGATGATTTTTAGTATTTCCTTCTAACTATCATCTGTAAGCATATATACAATATTGTACTGTTCCCCCAAAACAATATAGATGGAATATATTTACCTGTATATAAGTTTTAAAATTAATGCCTTAAATGACTATAAAATATGCTGAAGAGTTGAATTTAACATAGTGTACTAAACTGTTCCTCTGTTAGTTCAAGTTCCCATCTCTGTTTTAAAGGTTAACATTATAATAAACATCTTCAAAAGCATATAACTTCTCAGTTCTATTCATAGGTCACATTTCTAGATGATGTAGGCTCTTCTGAAGTTTTATGAAGAAAATATGCAAAACAATTTTTAAAATGAGATATCTTGTGTTTTTTAGATATGTAATTCAGAGGTAATGCACATCAGTGACGACCCCCACTCCCAGGAAAAAAAAAATTGGTATCATATCCCTTCTTAAAACAGTCTAATGTTTCAAGTATTTTTATACCCTAGGATGAGTTAATCAAAAGAAATAATATCTAACACAGTCTTAAAGTTGTATTCAAGATGCCTTTACCTGATTTTCCACATTTCCCTAACAAGAACCATGACAGGTTTCTGGTTAACACAGTAGACTGAGGTAACTCAAAAGACTACTCTTCTGCTCCAAAACCCATAGAAATCCCGGATAAACTGTAATAAAGGAAATGTTGCTAAACTTAAACTCAGGCAAAGAAAACACTCTGGCACTAAAAATATAGCAGTAACTCAAAGTGAGAGCAGTAAACAGGAACAGAAGCCAAAACAGCTTAACAGCTAGAAACCAATGCACTTGAGGGAGTCATAAAGGGCTACACCTGTGAACCACAGACTACAAAAACACCGCCCATAACCTTAGGTGAACGGAAATGAAACTAAAGCCATGTGTGGAAAAGATTCTCCTATGAGTAATCAGAGCACACAGAAGTGTATTCCAAGTTCATCTCACCCAGATGGTATAGGGACACTAGGCCAAAACTTTAATATAGAAAGTTGGCTTAGAACTAGTGAAAACTGATAAGCTAATAAACTGAAATGCAAAACCACCCTTAGGAATATTTAGTCATCTAGAACAAATGCAACTCTCTCAGAAAGCAAATTCTACTAAAGATGCCTTCACAAAGATAATAAACTGAATTAAAAAATAAGTTTCCAGGATGGACAATCAACAGATACAAACAAAATCTGCACCAAAAGACCTGGAGATAATAAAACAACCTAAGAAAGAATTTTAAATAGTACTTTTCAGTAAGAAAGAAAAAAAAAGAATAGAAACCATTAGGCAAGAAACAAGCATTGTAAACATAGATTCAAAAAAACACTGAATTTGGAAAACCAAACAGAAATTACATAATGAAAATACAGTCAATGTAAATAAAACTCAAATGCAATGGATAAGTTGAACAACAGAATGAAGAGGGAATGGATGAATTAAAAGACAGATATGAGAAAATTACCAACAAAAAGGTACAGAGAAACAAAAAGATAAAAATGCAAGAAAGAGTTTAACATCCATTCAAGACAGACAGTAAGACAAAGATAGATTATAGCAACCTAATAGACACTGCAGAAGACAATCCCAGAAAAGGAGGAAATGCCAAAATTTAAAGAGATATGCTGAGTATAATCTAAAGGAAGTGTGATACATCCCTTTCTGTTCTTTCTCTGGATTGTCCTAGCTATTAGGCGTCTTTTGCATACCTACACAAATTTTAAAGTTATCTGTTCTAGTTCTGTTTAAAAAAAAAAATCCCATTGGTATTTTGATAGGACTATAATGAATCCATAGACTAGTTTCAGTACTATGGTCATTTTGACAATATTAATTCTACTAATCAATGAATGCAATGTATCTTTCACCCTCTGTGTTGTCTTGATTTTCTTTCATCAGTGTCTTATAGTTTTCTGAGTACAGATCTTTTACCTCCTTAGATTTATTCCTAAGTATTTTATTATTTTGATGCAATCATAAATGGGATTCTTTCCCTAATTTCTATGTCTGATAAACTGCTTTTAGTGTACAGTGGTGGTTGGTGGTTTAGTTGCTAAGCCATGTCTGACTCTGGTGACCTCATGAGCTGTGCCCACCAGGTTCCTCTATCCATGGGATTTCCCAGGCAAGGATATTATTGTGGGTTGCCATTTCCTTCTCCAGGGAAATCTTCTCGACCCAGGGTCAAACCTGGGTCTCCTGCATTGCACGCAGTCTCTTACATTGCAGGTGGATTCTTCTACCAACTGAGCCACCAGGGAAATGAGTATGAATTTTGTATTCTGCAACTCTACTGAATTCGCTGATGAGCTGTACTAGCTTTCCTGTGGCATCATTAGGATTTTCTATGTAGAGTATCCTGTCAGCAAACAATGAGTTTTACTTCTTCCTTTCCAGCTAGATTCCTTTTCCTTTTTTCCTTCTCTGATTGCCATGGCTAGGACTTTCAATACTATGCTAAATTAAAGTGGTAAGAGTGAGCATCCTGATCTTAGACAAAAATGCTTGTTCCTGATCTTAGATAAAATGTTTTTAGCTTTTCACCACCAAGTACTATGTTAGCTATGTGCTTATATGTGTGTGTTAGTCACTCAGTCGTGTCCGACTCTGCAACTCCATGGACTGTAGCCTGCCAAGCTCCTCGTCCATGGAAGTCTCCAAGCAAGAATGGTGGGGAGGGTTGCCACACCTTCCTTCAGGGGATCTTCCCAACCTAGGGACTGAACCTGGGTCTCCTGTATTGCAGACAGTTTCTTTACCATTTGAGCTACCTGGGAAGCCCACTGTGGAGAAGGAAATGGAAACCCACTCCAGTATTCTTGCCTGGAGAATCCCATGGACAAAGGGCAACAGTCCATGGGGTTGCAAAGAGACATGACTGAGCGACTAACACACACACACACACACACACACACACACACACACACACACATTGAGGAGAGGAGAGTTTTTATCATAAATGGATGTTGAGTTTTGTCAAATGCTTTTTTTTGCATTTGATCATATGATCTATTAATATGAACATATGATTTTTATTCTCCTTTTGTTAATGTGTGTATCACATTGATAGATTTCCAGATAATGAACCACCCCTGCACCCCAGGATAACACTCACTTGATCACAGTGTATGATCCTTTTAATATATTACTGGATTCAGTTTGCTAATATTTTATTGAGGATTTTTACATTGATGTTCATCAATGATATTGGCCTATAATTTTCTTTTTTGTAATATCTTTGTATAGTTTTAGTATCAAGGTGATGCTGGCCTCAATCAATGAGTTTAGAAGTGTTCTTCACTCTGTAACTTTTTGGAATTGTTTTAGGATAGGCATTAACTGTTTTCTAAATGTTTGGTAGAATTGTTATTATTCTTCTTGGTTTGATCCATAGATATACTACAAAGCTACGGCAGGTAAAACAATATGGTACTGGAACAAAAGCAGACACATAGATCAATGGAGCAGAATGGTGAGCCCAGAAACAAACCTACACTTACATGGGTAACTGTGACAAAGCAGACAAAAATATACAGTGAAGAAAAGACAGTCTTTCAGTAAGTCATGCTGGGAAGATGGGCTGCTACATTTAAAAGAATAAAATAAGAACTTTTTTCACATCATATACAAAAATAAACTCAAAATGGATTAAAGACCTAAATGTAAGACCAACCTACACTTACATGGGTAACTGTGACAAAGCAGACAAAAATATACAGTGAAGAAAAGACAGTCTTTCAGTAAGTCATGCTGGGAAGATGGGCTGCTACATTTAAAAGAATAAAATAAGAACTTTTTTCACATCATATACAAAAATAAACTCAAAATGGATTAAAGACCTAAATGTAAGACCACAAACCATAAAATCTGAGAAGAAAACAGAGGTAGACTATTCTTTGACATAAATCACAACAATACTTTTTAGATCTGTCTCTTAAGAAAATAAAATACATTCATACATGCACAGGACCTAATTAAACTTGAAAGGGGAAAAAAAAAGGAAGGAAACCACTGACAAAATGAAAAGATATCTACTGAATGGAAGAAATTATTTGTAAATGATATGAGTAACAAGGGTTTAATATTCAAAATATATAAATAGCTAATACTATTCGATACTAAAAACAAAACAAAACAAATAATATGGTTTAAAAAAGGGAAGAAAATCTAAAAAGGCATTTTCCCATAGAAGAATATAGATGGCCAACAGGCACATGTAAAGCACAACATTGTTAATCGTCAGAGAAATGTTAAGCAAAGCTATAATATGATCTCATACCTGTCAGAATGGCTATTATCAAAAAGACCACAAATAACAAATGTTGGCAAGAATGTGGAGAAAAGGGAACTCTCCTACATTGTTGGTGGGAATATAAATTGGTGCAGCCACTGTGGAAAACAGTATTGGAATTTCTCAAAAACATGAAGCTATAACTACCATATGACCCAGTAATTACCCTCTTGGATATCTATCCAACAAAAATGAAAGCACTACTTTGAAAAAATATATGCACCCCCATGTTCATAGCAGCATTTATAAGAGCAAAGATACGGAAGCAACCCACATGTTCATCAACAGATGAATGGATAAAGAAGATGTGACATAAAAATACATACATACACACAATGATATACTGTTCAGTCATGAAAAAAATGAAATTTTGCCATTTGCAACAACATGAATGGACCTGGAGGGTATTCTGGTTAGTGAAACATGTCAGACAGAGAAAAACAAATACTGTGTGTTATCACTTATTGTAAATCTAAAAAATAAAGCAAATGAATGAATACAACAGAATAGAAACAGACTCACATACATAGAGAACAAACTAATGGTTACTAATGGGAAAAGGAAAGAAGAAAGACATGATAGTGGTAAAGAATTAAGATACACAAACTACTGTGTATGAAATAAATAAGATACAAGGATGTGTGGGCTTTTCAGGTGGAGCCAGTGGTAAAGAACCCACCGGCCAATGCAGGAGACGACGTTAAGAGACATGGGTTCGATCCCTAGGTGAGGAAGATCCCCTGGAGGAGGGCACAGCAACCCATTCAAGTATTCTTGCCTGGAGAATCCCATGGACAGAGGAGCCCAGAAGGCTACAGTCCATAGGGTCGCACAGAGTCAGGTATGACTTAGCACAAACACACAAAGATATACTGTACAACACAGAAAATACAGTTGTTATTTGACAATAATTTTAAATGGAATAAATTTATAAAAGTTTTGAATCACTATGCTATACACCTAAACTAGTATAATACTGTAAATCAAGTATACCTCATTAAAACAAAACAAAACAAAAAACAAAAATTATTTGAAACCTGAAGAATACAGCAAGAGACATAAAACAAAAGACACTACTTTTTATAAAAAGAAATAATGCTGAGAATTTTCCAGAAATGAATAATTACAGAGATCCCAGGCAGAATCAAGAAAACAAATTCACACCTGTACACACTGGGTAAAACTGCATAACTTCAAAGACAAGAATATTCTTTAAATTACAAACCAAACATTTAAAAAGAAGAGAGAAAAATAGTCTACCAACGTGATTATCTTAGAAGCTGACAGCAGATGGTTTATCAATATCTCTAGATTACAATGGTACCTTTGGACAACCAACTGGTACTTTTAATGAACTGTCAGGAGGTGGGGTGCAGGAACTAGCCATTTCAAGTTCTATATTCAGCTAAACTATCTTTGAAGAATAAAAGCAAAGTAAAAATTTCAGGTAAGACTGGTGAATTTAAGACTCAGATTTTCACACAGAAAAGTAATGAATGCTCTATGCTTCAGAAAAAAGGAAACTGAACTTAGGGGGAAAAAAAAGGAATCATGATGCAACAAAATGACAAAACATGCTAAATTAGCACAGAATATGAAAATAATAGGTAGGGGTATCCAAAGCAAAGGGGAAGTAAGTATTATTTAACTTGCAAACAAGGGAAACCAAGTTCAACTATTCTGAGGTCTTTCCAAAACAATAAAGGGAAAATAAAGATATAATGAAAACTCATTCAACCAATAAACAACAGAAAAGAACCAAAGAAAAGGCACAAATAGAAAACAAAACATAAGATGACCAAAACAACTTCAAATCAACAAACAAAACACCATAAATTCACTTATTAGAAGGCAGAAATTATCAGAGTATAAAAGAAATGTACTTAATAAGGCTAAATGACATACAAAATTTGAAAATAAAAGAATGAAAAAGATGTAAAGACACTACAAATAATGAAAGGAATTATTCAAGAGGTTTTAAATAAAATGATATAACCCCCAAACAAAAATGGACACAATTAAAAGAAATTTTTAAGTTATAATTACAGCTGATTTTAGTACACCTCTGACAGAAGCCAATACAGCTACTGGAGAGAAAAATGATGAGGATACCATTATTATGGACAGCAAAAGTAATTAGCTTGATCTAAGTTATTAGTCAACAAATAGTAAATACACTTTCTATAAAAGAATACACTGAATATTTACAAAAATTCCACATATACCTGGTCACAACTAAGTTTCAAAATGCTTTTGAAAATAAATCATACATACATTCTCTGACCACAGTACAATTAAAAATAAAATTTAAAATAACAAAAATAAAACAAGCAAACAAACAGATGCTTGGCAATTACAAAAACACACTTCTAAAATAAACACTATGAAAATCATAAAATAATCAAAACTAAATAATCAGAAAGAATAGAAATATCAAAACAGACCTTGAAATACAGATTAGCTATGGTTACAGAGAAATATTAAATGTATTAAATTTAAATGCAAAAATTAAATGAATTAAAACATTAGAAAACTTAACAAAGAAAAACTAAATCCACAATTAGAAGAAAAAGAAACTATAAAGATAAGGCTAATGAAAAAAAATTTTAATCACAAAGAAAATTAGCAATAAAACCCAAAGTTAATTCTCTGAAAAGACCAATAAAACATATACACCTCCCAATAAGACTGACAGAAAAGGTCCGAAAAGAAGATATGTATTAAGTTACACATATAATCAAGACTTAAAATATAAGAGCATAATTAGAATAAATGTAAGTTAATACACATACATGAACTGGGCAGTTTTCTAGAAAACTAGCAAATAACCAAAATTTATTCTGGAAGCAATAATTATTAAAGAAACAATTCACAGAATTAAAAAAAAAAAAAGCCTCACACTAGACTCAGTTTCACAATTTTAATCACAGAGTAGATGATCTCTGATTACAAGAAGCTTCCAAGAACAGAAAACAAAAAAGGAAAGCTACTCAGTTTATTTTATGAGGTCAGGATAATAATGATATCAAAATCAGAAAGGCAAAGAACTAGAAAAAAATGTAGGACCAATTTCACTTTGTTTATAGATGAAATTAAAAATCTACATAAAATTAAAGCAATCTAATCCAGAGGACTTTCAAAGAAAACAATAAACCTGTCTTTGTAGTTCAGTATGTTAAAACATTAAATGAAGGGGTGAAAAAATTTTTATCACCTACATAAATTTGGGGGGGGGGACTTTGTTAAAATTTAACATTCATTCAAAATACAAAAAAAGATATAATATTGTCAATGTGAGAGACCTGGATTCGATCCCTGGGTCGGGAAGACCCCCTGGAGAAGGGGAAAGCTACCCACTCCAGTATCCTGGCCTGGAGAATTCCATGGACAAAGAGTCAGTCACGACTGAGCAACTTTCACCTCACTTCACATCCTAGACTGAAAAACAAAGAATTAATGGAAACTGTGTCCTTAAGCCTGATAAAAAAATATTTAGCCAAAACTTTACAGCATGATGGGAATGTAAACTGATATAGCTATTAGAGAACACAGTATGAGATTCCTTAAAAACTAGCTAGGCGTAAATCTAGTTATTGAAAATAGGACAGAGAGTAAGAAACTAGGAATAAACCTTATGACCCAGGAATACCACTACTGGACACACACCCTAAGAAAACCACAATTCTAAAAGACACATGTACCCCAGTGTTCATTGCAGCAATATTTTCAACAGCCAGGGCATGGAAGCAACCTAAATGTCCATTGACAGATAAACGGACTAGGAAGTTGTGGTACATTTATACAATGTAATATTGCTCAGCCATAAAAAGGAACGAATCTGACATAGTTGTAGTGAGGTGCATGAACCTGGAGCCTCTTATGCAGAGGAAGAGAAAAACAGGGAGACAAGAAACAAGTATTGTATATTAACGCATATACATGTAATCTAGAAAAACAATACCGGTAAACCTATTAGAGAATGGACTTGGGGACACAGCAGAGGAAGGTTAGGGTGGGACAAACTGAGAAAGTAGCATTGACATATATACACTATCATACACTAAAACAGTGAGGAAGCTGCTAAATAACATAGGGAGCCCAGCATGGAGCTCTGTGATGACCTAGAGCAGTGGGGTATAGGGACAGGAGGGCGGCTAAGGAGGGATGATATATATATAATTATGACTGATTCACAATGTTGAACAGCAGAAACCAAGGCAAAATTATAAAGCAATTTTCCACCAATTAAAAAATAAAATTTTCAAACATCGATAACCAACAAGAATCTAATCTACTGTACAGCACAAGAAACTCTATTCAATGTTATGTGGCACTCTGGATGGAAGGGGAGTTTGGGGGAGAATGAACACATGTACATATATGGAAGAGTCCCTTTGCTGTCCACCTGAAACTATCACAACATTGTGTGCTGGGGACTTCCCAGGTGGCACAGTAGCAAAGCATCTGCCTGACAATGCAGGAGACCCAAGAGGTATGGGTTCGATCTCTGGGGCGGGAAGATCCTCTGAAGCAGGAAGTGGCAACCCACTCCAGTATTCCTTCTTTTTTCTATATTTATTTTCAAACTTTAAACTTTTTATTTGTATTAGAGTATGGCCAATTAACAATGCTGTGGTAGTTTCAGGTGAACAGTGAAGGGGCTCAGCCATATATATATGTATCCATTTTCCCTCAAATTCGCCTCCCATCCAGGCTGGTACATAACACTAAGCAGAGTTCCACGCTGGTTATCCATTTTAAATATAGCTGTGTGTACATGATCTTCCCAGACTCCCTTAAACTATCCCTTTCCCCTGGCAACCATAAATTGATTTTTAAGTCTGTGAATCTTTCTGTTTTGTAAGTAAGTGCATTGTATCATTTTAGATTCTACACATAAGGGATGTCATACGATATCTCTCCTTCTCTGTCTGACTTACTTCACTCAATATGACTCTCATCCATTTTGCTGCAAATGGCATTATTTCCTTCTTTTTAATGGCCAAGTAATATTCCACTGTATATATGTACCACACCTTTAACCATTCCTCTGTTGATGGACATTTAGATTGCTTCCATGTCTTGGCTATTGTAAACGGTGCTGTAATGAACACTGTGGTATATGTATCCTTTCGGGTGTTCTTTTCCAGATATATGCACAAGAGTGGGACTGTAGAGTCATATGGTAGGACATACAGATGGTTAATAAGCACATGGAAAGACGTTCAACATCACTAGTTATTAGAGAAATGAAAATCAAAACTACAATGAGAAATCACCTCATACCAGTCAGAATGGCTATCATCAAAAAATCCACAAATAACAAACACTGGAGAGAGTGTGGAGAGAAGGGAATTCTCCTACACTGTTACATGGTACAGCCACTATGGAGAACAGTGAGGTTACTTAAAAAAAAAAAAAACTGCTCCAGTATTCTTGCCTGGAAAATTCCACGGACAGAGGACCCTAACGGATTACAGTCCATGAGGTCCCAAAGAGTTGGACACAACTAAGCAACTGAGCGCAGCACACACAGCACAAAGCCGATACGGCTGATACTGCTGTCCACCTGAAACTATTACAACATTGTTAATCAGCTATACTCCAGTATAAAATAAAAATTTTTTAAAATTCTACAGCAAATATCAATTGTAGTGATAAATTATTAGATGCAGACTAATGAAAATCATAACTAAGATGATAATGCTTACCACCACTTTTTCTATTCCATATTAGACTGGAGGTTCTAATCAGATCAAGAAAAAAGATGCAGAAGAAATTGTAAAGAAACAAAACTATCACAACTTGCATATGATATAACCATCTTTACAAAAAGCTCAAAGGACTCTGCAAAATAAGAGAATTCAGCAGTGCTGACACTCTTGACAAATGTAAGTGTAGGATCAATATACAAAAAATCAGTAATGTTTCTATACATACAACCAATTAGAAAATGTAGTAGAAAAAAAGCCATTCATTATAACAACAAAACTATAAAGTACCTTGAAAAGAATATTTAAGACTTTATGTAATAATATGAGAAAATATTATTAATGGACACCAAAACCCCCTCCATGTAAAATAGAGATATATCATATCCATGGAAAGGCAGATTAAATAACATAAGGATATCAGTTTTCTGCAAATTAATCTATATGTCCAATTTAGTTGGCAGTTAGCAGGAAGAAGTTTGGGGGAAGGCTTGTCCTGCAAGCTATCAAGGTTAATTAAAACAGATACCACATTAATCTTACTGTTTAGCTTTCTCATTTTATGATACAAGCACATGGCTTGGAATATCTATTGAGTGATCAGCATATTCCTTGGTTTACTATCTCATATAGTGATTATTTCCTCCAACTATTTGACAAGAGCTGATTGTGAAAGATTCTAGATTGGGATCCCTGGGAAGTGCTGTCTTCAGTTAGTTAAAACAAAATATGCTTAAAACCAAGAAAACATGTAGCAAAATACTGTGTTATGATCATATATTCTTGCCTATAAAGATGGCCAAACATTTCACCTTTATGCATAGTGCTGAGTGATCCACAAACTTCAAGCAGTGCCTGGGAGCTACTTTGTTCAAACACCTCAGCATCGCACACCTCAGAGTATGTAGAACAAGTAACAAAAGGGAGCCTTTACTGCAAAACTTCTGCTAAAACAGAATATAGATGTCTGACTTTCAGCAGGACTATAGCCTTAACGAGAGGCTTCCCAGGTGGTTCAGTGGTAAAGGATCTGTCTGCAACATAGGAGACACAGATTTCCATCCCTGGGTTGGGAAGATCCCCTGGAGAAGGAAATGGCAACCAACTCCAGTATAATGTTTAGGGAAGTCTATGGACAGAGGAGTTGGGAAAGCTACAGTCTATGGGGGTTGCAAAAGAGACAAGACTTAGCAATTAAACATTAGCCTTAATGAAGGGCCAGGTGCAAAATATACTTCAAAATAACCAGGTGAATTAACCTAATACATGTATTTAGTGCTATGTGGTGCACGGTAGTGAAAACAAATGTTTTGGGTTTAGCTGACCCAGAACTGTTAATGAACAACAGATCCATTGATTAAGTACACTGTTACTAGAAATAATAGGCTCATTTTATCAAACAGTGGAAGATGATTATGTTTCTACATGTTATGAGAAGCTAACATGTCTAGTTTACTTAAGTACAATACATTTCAGTTTTAACTCTAAACATGCTTTCATTTTAGGTACACATCATTTGGTAACTACGTTTAACCATCTGAGGAATTACTGGGATGTTTTGCAAGTTTTAAATTACATTACTTTAAATTAATTAAAAAGAAAGTAAACTTTTAAAATATAATTTTTTTGGTAAGGGTATACATGAGGGCAAATGAAAGACATGGTCTGTGACCTCGTGGAACTCAGTCCAGCACAGAAAACAGACACAAAGTAAACTAACAAATGAATTTACTGTAACAAGTTACACTAATAGCAAAGAAAATTTAATCAAACAATAAAAGAGTAATAGGAAGCCTACTTATCATAGTCAAAAAAGGCCACTCAGGTGGACAAAAACGAAAGAAGTCAAGATTACACAAGAGGTAGAAGCCAAGTGTGACAGAGCGTTTAAAGTGTAACTGGAAACCACTGCAAAGTTTTAGGCAAGGGAGAGACAAGATCAAATTAACAAGATTACTGACATCTGCATGACAACTGGGGGATGAAGAGTGGAGTGGTCCAAGAGTGAAAACATGTGTTGTCAGGATATTTGTAATTACACTGAGAATAGGTAAAGAAAGGAAACCCTCCCAACTCCACCAAACGTGGATAAGAATGAAAATTCCAAATGCCCTGAGAAACATGCTTTGAGTTTAGAAACCAAACATAAAAGAAATTTACATACGTAAACTCTAGGAATTTGAAATTAAGTGGAATTCCTTTAACTAGAAACTGAACCATTCGATGGCAATTCGCGCTATCCAAACTACTTCTAGAAATATCATCTTGCTGACGAACAGGTTTACTTATTTGGGTAAAATTTTCTCCCACTTCCAACCCCTACGAGGACGCAGCTCAAGTTAAAGAGAAAAGATGAAGGGCAAGTAAATGGGCTGAGAAGAAAATGCTGGACAATGAACGGTCTCAAAGATTCAGTCACCAGGAAAAGTACTTGTAAGCAGCCTCATTTAGGTGAAAGAAGAAAAAGCTGAACCGCCGAAGTTCTTACTTATATTCTTCCTCCTTGGCGAGGAGGTCCCGTCGAGGCGTGGCAGGTTGCTGAATGGGTGGCGGGAGCGGAGTCCTTGAAACGCCCGGTCTCTGTAAAAGAGACAGACACTTTCAGAACCAAAGTTCAGTGAATTTTGGTGTCCTCAGGACGCCGAAACCTAGCTGCTACCCAGGAGAGCCCAGTTGAACTAACCTTGAAACTTCTCTCGGCCATCTTCCGCGGCCGCGACGCCGTTACCGAGGCAACGACGCACTTTCCCGCGAGAGTTAACCACAACCCCGGCGGCCTTCCAGCTCAGGACACGATTGGGACCACGCCCCAACTCTTGGCAGAAAACAGCGCGAGTTTAGGACTGGGCTGAGAACTGGGGAGTGTGCGCTGCCGTTTTGTACCCGACTTGCGGTAAATGCTAACCGTTTAGTCTTGCAGGAACTGAAGAAGCCAAAGTCGTGGACTGATTTATAGAATGGAAAAGACTAGAGATCTCTTCAAGAAAATCAGAGATAACCAAGGGAACATTTCATGCAAAGATGGGCTCGATAAAGGACAGAAACGGTACGGACCTAACAGAAGCAGAAGATATTAAGAAGAGGTAGCAAGAATACACAGAAGAACTGTACAAAAGATCTTCACGACCCAGATTGTCACGATGGTGTGATTACTCACCTAGAGCCAGACATCCTGGAATGCAAAGTCAAGTGGGGCTTAGGAAGTATCACTAGGAACAAAGCTAGTGGAAGTGATGGAATAGTGGAGGAGATGGAATTCCAGCGGAGCCATTTCAAATCCTGAAAGATGATGCTGTGAAAGTGCTGCACTGAATATTCCAGCAAACTTGGAAAATTCAGCACTAGCCACAAGACTGGAAAAGGTCAGTTTTCATTCCAATCCCTAAGAAAAGCAATGCCAAAGAATGCTCAAACTACAGCACAATTGCACTCATCTCACACACTAGTAAAATAATGCTCAAAATTCTCCAAGCCAGGCTTCAACAATATGTGAATGGTGAACTTCCAGACGTTCAAGCTGATTTTAGAAAAAGCAGAGGAAACAGAGATCAAATTGCCAACATCCGTTGGCATCATAGAAAGTACATGAGAGTTCCAGAAAAACATCTATTTTTGCTTTATTGACTATGCCAAAGCCTTTGACTGTGTGGATCACAATAAACTGTGGAAATTTTTGAATGAGATGGGAATACCAAACCACCTGACCTGCCTCTTGAGAAATCTGTATGCGGTATGCAGATCAGGAAGCAAGTTAGAACTGGACACAGAACAACAGACTCGTTCCAAACAGGAAAAGGAGTATATCAAGGCTGTATACTGCCACCATGCTTATTTAATTTATATGCAGAGTACATCATGAGAAACACTGGGCTGGATGAAGCACAAGCTGGAATCAAGATTGCCGGGAGAAATATCAATAACCTCAGATATGCAGATGACACCACCCTTATAGCAGAAAGTTAAAAAGAACTAAAGAGCCTCTTGAGGAAAGTGAAAGAGGAGAGTGAAAAAGTTGACTTAAAGCTCAACATTAGAAAATGAAGATCATGGCATCTGGTCCCATCACTTCATGGCAAATAGATGGGGAAACAGTGGAAACGGTGGCAGACTTTATTTTCTTGGGCTCCAAAATCATGCAGATGGTGACTGCAGCCATGAAATAAAAAGACGCTTACTCCTTGGAAGAAAAATTATGACTAACCTAGACAGCATATTGGAGAAGGCAATGGCACCCCACTCCAGTACTCTGGCCTGGAAAATCCCATGGATGGAGGAGCCTGGAAGGCTGCAGTCCTTGGGGTTGCTGAGGGTTGGACATGACTGAGCGACTTCACTTTCACTTTTCACTTTCATNAATCAAGACTTAAAATATAAGAGCATAATTAGAATAAATATAAGTTAATACACATACATGAACTGGGCAGTTTTCTAGAAAACTAGCAAATAACCAAAATTTATTCTGGAAGCAATAATTATTAAAGAAACAATTCACAGAATTAAAAAAAAAAAAAGCCTCACACTAGACTCAGTTTCACAATTTTAATCACAGAGTAGATGATCTCTGATTACAAGAAGCTTCCAAGAACAGAAAACAAAAAAGGAAAGCTACTCAGTTTATTTTATGAGGTCAGGATAATAATGATATCAAAATCAGAAAGGCAAAGAACTAGAAAAAAATGTAGGACCAATTTCACTTTGTTTATAGATGAAATAAAAAATCTACATAAAATTAAAGCAATCTAATCCAGAGGACTTTCAAAGAAAACAATAAACCTGTCTTTGTAGTTCAGTATGTTAAAACATTAAATGAAGGGGTGAAAAAATTTTTATCACCTACATAAATTTGGGGGGGGGGACTTTGTTAAAATTTAACATTCATTCAAAATACAAAAAAAGATATAATATTGTCAATGTGAGAGACCTGGATTCGATCCCTGGGTCGGGAAGACCCCCTGGAGAAGGGGAAAGCTACCCACTCCAGTATCCTGGCCTGGAGAATTCCATGGACAAAGAGTCAGTCACGACTGAGCAACTTTCACCTCACTTCACATCCTAGACTGAAAAACAAAGAATTAATGGAAACTGTGTCCTTAAGCCTGATAAAAAAATATTTAGCCAAAACTTTACAGCATGATGGGAATGTAAACTGATATAGCTATTAGAGAACACAGTATGAGATTCCTTAAAAACTAGCTAGGCGTAAATCTAGTTATTGAAAATAGGACAGAGAGTAAGAAACTAGGAATAAACCTTATGACCCAGGAATACCACTACTGGACACACACCCTAAGAAAACCACAATTCTAAAAGACACATGTACCCCAGTGTTCATTGCAGCAATATTTTCAACAGCCAGGGCATGGAAGCAACCTAAATGTCCATTGACAGATAAACGGACTAGGAAGTTGTGGTACATTTATACAATGTAATATTGCTCAGCCATAAAAAGGAACGAATCTGACATAGTTGTAGTGAGGTGCATGAACCTGGAGCCTCTTATGCAGAGGAAGAGAAAAACAGGGAGACAAGAAACAAGTATTGTATATTAACGCATATACATGTAATCTAGAAAAACAATACCGGTAAATCTATTAGAGAATGGACTTGGGGACACAGCAGAGGAAGGTTAGGGTGGGACAAACTGAGAAAGTAGCATTGACATATATACACTATCATACACTAAAACAGTGAGGAAGCTGCTAAATAACATAGGGAGCCCAGCATGGAGCTCTGTGATGACCTAGAGCAGTGGGGTATAGGGACAGGAGGGCGGCTAAGGAGGGATGATATATATATAATTATGACTGATTCACAATGTTGAACAGCAGAAACCAAGGCAAAATTATAAAGCAATTTTCCACCAATTAAAAAATAAAATTTNGTATAGGGACAGGAGGGCGGCTAAGGAGGGATGATATATATATAATTATGACTGATTCACAATGTTGAACAGCAGAAACCAAGGCAAAATTATAAAGCAATTTTCCACCAATTAAAAAATAAAATTTCAAAACATCGATAACCAACAAGAATCTAATCTACTGTACAGCACAAGAAACTCTATTCAATGTTATGTGGCACTCTGGATGGAAGGGGAGTTTGGGGGAGAATGAACACATGTACATATATGGAAGAGTCCCTTTGCTGTCCACCTGAAACTATCACAACATTGTGTGCTGGGGACTTCCCAGGTGGCACAGTAGCAAAGCATCTGCCTGACAATGCAGGAGACCCAAGAGGTATGGGTTCGATCTCTGGGGCGGGAAGATCCTCTGAAGCAGGAAGTGGCAACCCACTCCAGTATTCCTTCTTTTTTCTATATTTATTTTCAAACTTTAAACTTTTTATTTGTATTAGAGTATGGCCAATTAACAATGCTGTGGTAGTTTCAGGTGAACAGTGAAGGGGCTCAGCCATATATATATGTATCCATTTTCCCTCAAATTCGCCTCCCATCCAGGCTGGTACATAACACTAAGCAGAGTTCCACGCTGGTTATCCATTTTAAATATAGCTGTGTGTACATGATCTTCCCAGACTCCCTTAAACTATCCCTTTCCCCTGGCAACCATAAATTGATTTTTAAGTCTGTGAATCTTTCTGTTTTGTAAGTAAGTGCATTGTATCATTTTAGATTCTACACATAAGGGATGTCATACGATATCTCTCCTTCTCTGTCTGACTTACTTCACTCAATATGACTCTCATCCATTTTGCTGCAAATGGCATTATTTCCTTCTTTTTAATGGCCAAGTAATATTCCACTGTATATATGTACCACACCTTTAACCATTCCTCTGTTGATGGACATTTAGATTGCTTCCATGTCTTGGCTATTGTAAACGGTGCTGTAATGAACACTGTGGTATATGTATCCTTTCGGGTGTTCTTTTCCAGATATATGCACAAGAGTGGGACTGTAGAGTCATATGGTAGGACATACAGATGGTTAATAAGCACATGGAAAGACGTTCAACATCACTAGTTATTAGAGAAATGAAAATCAAAACTACAATGAGAAATCACCTCATACCAGTCAGAATGGCTATCATCAAAAAATCCACAAATAACAAACACTGGAGAGAGTGTGGAGAGAAGGGAATTCTCCTACACTGTTACATGGTACAGCCACTATGGAGAACAGTGAGGTTACTTAAAAAAAAAAAAAACTGCTCCAGTATTCTTGCCTGGAAAATTCCACGGACAGAGGACCCTAACGGATTACAGTCCATGAGGTCCCAAAGAGTTGGACACAACTAAGCAACTGAGCGCAGCACACACAGCACAAAGCCGATACGGCTGATACTGCTGTCCACCTGAAACTATTACAACATTGTTAATCAGCTATACTCCAGTATAAAATAAAAATTTTTTAAAATTCTACAGCAAATATCAATTGTAGTGATAAATTATTAGATGCAGACTAATGAAAATCATAACTAAGATGATAATGCTTACCACCACTTTTTCTATTCCATATTAGACTGGAGGTTCTAATCAGATCAAGAAAAAAGATGCAGAAGAAATTGTAAAGAAACAAAACTATCACAACTTGCATATGATATAACCATCTTTACAAAAAGCTCAAAGGACTCTGCAAAATAAGAGAATTCAGCAGTGCTGACACTCTTGACAAATGTAAGTGTAGGATCAATATACAAAAAATCAGTAATGTTTCTATACATACAACCAATTAGAAAATGTAGTAGAAAAAAAGCCATTCATTATAACAACAAAACTATAAAGTACCTTGAAAAGAATATTTAAGACTTTATGTAATAATATGAGAAAATATTATTAATGGACACCAAAACCCCCTCCATGTAAAATAGAGATATATCATATCCATGGAAAGGCAGATTAAATAACATAAGGATATCAGTTTTCTGCAAATTAATCTATATGTCCAATTTAGTTGGCAGTTAGCAGGAAGAAGTTTGGGGGAAGGCTTGTCCTGCAAGCTATCAAGGTTAATTAAAACAGATACCACATTAATCTTACTGTTTAGCTTTCTCATTTTATGATACAAGCACATGGCTTGGAATATCTATTGAGTGATCAGCATATTCCTTGGTTTACTATCTCATATAGTGATTATTTCCTCCAACTATTTGACAAGAGCTGATTGTGAAAGATTCTAGATTGGGATCCCTGGGAAGTGCTGTCTTCAGTTAGTTAAAACAAAATATGCTTAAAACCAAGAAAACATGTAGCAAAATACTGTGTTATGATCATATATTCTTGCCTATAAAGATGGCCAAACATTTCACCTTTATGCATAGTGCTGAGTGATCCACAAACTTCAAGCAGTGCCTGGGAGCTACTTTGTTCAAACACCTCAGCATCGCACACCTCAGAGTATGTAGAACAAGTAACAAAAGGGAGCCTTTACTGCAAAACTTCTGCTAAAACAGAATATAGATGTCTGACTTTCAGCAGGACTATAGCCTTAACGAGAGGCTTCCCAGGTGGTTCAGTGGTAAAGGATCTGTCTGCAACATAGGAGACACAGATTTCCATCCCTGGGTTGGGAAGATCCCCTGGAGAAGGAAATGGCAACCAACTCCAGTATAATGTTTAGGGAAGTCTATGGACAGAGGAGTTGGGAAAGCTACAGTCTATGGGGGTTGCAAAAGAGACAAGACTTAGCAATTAAACATTAGCCTTAATGAAGGGCCAGGTGCAAAATATACTTCAAAATAACCAGGTGAATTAACCTAATACATGTATTTAGTGCTATGTGGTGCACGGTAGTGAAAACAAATGTTTTGGGTTTAGCTGACCCAGAACTGTTAATGAACAACAGATCCATTGATTAAGTACACTGTTACTAGAAATAATAGGCTCATTTTATCAAACAGTGGAAGATGATTATGTTTCTACATGTTATGAGAAGCTAACATGTCTAGTTTACTTAAGTACAATACATTTCAGTTTTAACTCTAAACATGCTTTCGTTTTAGGTACACATCATTTGGTAACTACGTTTAACCATCTGAGGAATTACTGGGATGTTTTGCAAGTTTTAAATTACATTACTTTAAATTAATTAAAAAGAAAGTAAACTTTTAAAATATAATTTTTTTGGTAAGGGTATACATGAGGGCAAATGAAAGACATGGTCTGTGACCTCGTGGAACTCAGTCCAGCACAGAAAACAGACACAAAGTAAACTAACAAATGAATTTACTGTAACAAGTTACACTAATAGCAAAGAAAATTTAATCAAACAATAAAAGAGTAATAGGAAGCCTACTTATCATAGTCAAAAAAGGCCACTCAGGTGGACAAAAACGAAAGAAGTCAAGATTACACAAGAGGTAGAAGCCAAGTGTGACAGAGCGTTTAAAGTGTAACTGGAAACCACTGCAAAGTTTTAGGCAAGGGAGAGACAAGATCAAATTAACAAGATTACTGACATCTGCATGACAACTGGGGGATGAAGAGTGGAGTGGTCCAAGAGTGAAAACATGTGTTGTCAGGATATTTGTAATTACACTGAGAATATGTAAAGAAAGGAAACCCTCCCAACTCCACCAAACGTGGATAAGAATGAAAATTCCAAATGCCCTGAGAAACATGCTTTGAGTTTAGAAACCAAACATAAAAGAAATTTACATACGTAAACTCTAGGAATTTGAAATTAAGTGGAATTCCTTTAACTAGAAACTGAACCATTCGATGGCAATTCGCGCTATCCAAACTACTTCTAGAAATATCATCTTGCTGACGAACAGGTTTACTTATTTGGGTAAAATTTTCTCCCACTTCCAACCCCTACGAGGACGCAGCTCAAGTTAAAGAGAAAAGATGAAGGGCAAGTAAATGGGCTGAGAAGAAAATGCTGGACAATGAACGGTCTCAAAGATTCAGTCACCAGGAAAAGTACTTGTAAGCAGCCTCATTTAGGTGAAAGAAGAAAAAGCTGAACCGCCGAAGTTCTTACTTATATTCTTCCTCCTTGGCGAGGAGGTCCCGTCGAGGCGTGGCAGGTTGCTGAATGGGTGGCGGGAGCGGAGTCCTTGAAACGCCCGGTCTCTGTAAAAGAGACAGACACTTTCAGAACCAAAGTTCAGTGAATTTTGGTGTCCTCAGGACGCCGAAACCTAGCTGCTACCCAGGAGAGCCCAGTTGAACTAACCTTGAAACTTCTCTCGGCCATCTTCCGCGGCCGCGACGCCGTTACCGAGGCAACGACGCACTTTCCCGCGAGAGTTAACCACAACCCCGGCGGCCTTCCAGCTCAGGACACGATTGGGACCACGCCCCAACTCTTGGCAGAAAACAGCGCGAGTTTAGGACTGGGCTGAGAACTGGGGAGTGTGCGCTGCCGTTTTGTACCCGACTTGCGGTAAATGCTAACCGTTTAGTCTTGCAGGAACTGAAGAAGCCAAAGTCGTGGACTGATTTATAGAATGGAAAAGACTAGAGATCTCTTCAAGAAAATCAGAGATAACCAAGGGAACATTTCATGCAAAGATGGGCTCGATAAAGGACAGAAACGGTACGGACCTAACAGAAGCAGAAGATATTAAGAAGAGGTAGCAAGAATACACAGAAGAACTGTACAAAAGATCTTCACGACCCAGATTGTCACGATGGTGTGATTACTCACCTAGAGCCAGACATCCTGGAATGCAAAGTCAAGTGGGGCTTAGGAAGTATCACTAGGAACAAAGCTAGTGGAAGTGATGGAATAGTGGAGGAGATGGAATTCCAGCGGAGCNTAATCAATGCAAAGAAATAGAGGAAAACAACAGAATGGGAAAGACTAGAGATCTCTTCAAGAAAATTAGAGATACCAAGGGAACATTTCATGCAAAGATGGGCTCGATAAAGGACAGAAACGGTACGGACCTAACAGAAGCAGAAGATATTAAGAAGAGGTAGCAAGAATACACAGAAGAACTGTACAAAAGATCTTCACGACCCAGATTGTCACGATGGTGTGATTACTCACCTAGAGCCAGACATCCTGGAATGCAAAGTCAAGTGGGGCTTAGGAAGTATCACTAGGAACAAAGCTAGTGGAAGTGATGGAATAGTGGAGGAGATGGAATTCCAGCGGAGCTATTTCAAATCCTGAAAGATGATGCTGTGAAAGTGCTGCACTGAATATTCCAGCAAACTTGGAAAATTCAGCACTAGCCACAAGACTGGAAAAGGTCAGTTTTCATTCCAATCCCTAAGAAAAGCAATGCCAAAGAATGCTCAAACTACAGCACAATTGCACTCATCTCACACACTAGTAAAATAATGCTCAAAATTCTCCAAGCCAGGCTTCAACAATATGTGAATGGTGAACTTCCAGACGTTCAAGCTGATTTTAGAAAAAGCAGAGGAAACAGAGATCAAATTGCCAACATCCGTTGGCATCATAGAAAGTACATGAGAGTTCCAGAAAAACATCTATTTTTGCTTTATTGACTATGCCAAAGCCTTTGACTGTGTGGATCACAATAAACTGTGGAAATTTTTGAATGAGATGGGAATACCAAACCACCTGACCTGCCTCTTGAGAAATCTGTATGCGGTATGCAGATCAGGAAGCAAGTTAGAACTGGACACAGAACAACAGACTCGTTCCAAACAGGAAAAGGAGTATATCAAGGCTGTATACTGCCACCATGCTTATTTAATTTATATGCAGAGTACATCATGAGAAACACTGGGCTGGATGAAGCACAAGCTGGAATCAAGATTGCCGGGAGAAATATCAATAACCTCAGATATGCAGATGACACCACCCTTATAGCAGAAAGTTAAAAAGAACTAAAGAGCCTCTTGAGGAAAGTGAAAGAGGAGAGTGAAAAAGTTGACTTAAAGCTCAACATTAGAAAATGAAGATCATGGCATCTGGTCCCATCACTTCATGGCAAATAGATGGGGAAACAGTGGAAACGGTGGCAGACTTTATTTTCTTGGGCTCCAAAATCATGCAGATGGTGACTGCAGCCATGAAATAAAAAGACGCTTACTCCTTGGAAGAAAAATTATGACCAACCTAGACAGCATATTGGAGAAGGCAATGGCACCCCACTCCAGTACTCTGGCCTGGAAAATCCCATGGATGGAGGAGCCTGGAAGGCTGCAGTCCTTGGGGTTGCTGAGGGTTGGACATGACTGAGCGACTTCACTTTCACTTTTCACTTTCATTCATTGGAGAAGGAAATGGCAACTCACTCCAGTGTTTTGCCTGGAGAATCTCGGGGATGGGAGAGCCTGGTGAGCTGCCGTCTATGGGGTTGCACAGAGTTGGACATGACTGAAGCAGCAGTAGCAGACAGCGTATTAAAAAGTAGAGACATTACTCTGCCAACAAAGGTCCGTCTAGTCGAGGCTATGGTTTTTCCAGTAGACATGTATGGATGTGAGAGTTGGACTGTAAAGAAAGCAGAGCACAGAAGAACTGATGCTTTTGAACTGTGGTGTTGGAGAAGACTCTTGAGAGTCCCTTGGACTGCAAGGAGATCCAGCCAGTCCATCCTATCCATCCTAAGGGAAACCAGTCCTAGCTGTTCATTGGAAGGACTGATGTTGAAGCTAAACCCCAATACTTTGGCCACCTGATTTGAAGAGCTCATTTGAAAAAACCTGGATGCTGGGAAAGATTGAAGGTAAGAGGAGAAGGGGACGACAGAGGCTGAGATGGTTGGATGGCATCACCGACCCAATGGTCATGAGTTTGAGTAAACTCCAGAAATTGTTAATGGACAGGGAGGCCTGGCGTGCTGTGGTCCATGGTGTCGCAAAGTGTTGGACACGACTGAGCAACTGAACTGACTGAACTGAACTGATCTTCAGCAAAGGTGCCAATACCATTCAGTGGGGCAAGTCTAATCCTTTCTGAAGGTGGGAGAAGGGGATGCCGAAGGACAAGATGGTTGGATGGCATCACCGACTCAATGGAAGTGAGTTTGAGTAAACTCTGGGAGTTGTGATAGACAGGGAGGCCTGGCATGCTGCAGTCCATGAGGTCGCAAAGAGTCAGACGTGACTAAGCGACTGAACTGACTGACTAACTGTGGAAAACAGTCTCGCATTTTCTCAAAACCATACACATAAAATTACCATGTGATCCAGCAGCCCACTCCTAGCTATATGCCCAAGAGGAATGAAAACATATACCCTTACAAAAAGTTGTACACAAATGTTTAAAGCAGTATTCTTCAGAAAAGACAAAAAGTCAAAATAACTCAAATGATACACTGATTAATAGGTAAATAAAAAGTGGTATATTCATCAATGGAATATTATTCAGGGCCAGAAAGGAATGAAGTACTGATGCATACTACTATATGGATGAACCTTGAAAACATGCTATGTGAAAGAAGCAAAAGACCACATATTATATGATTCCATTCTATTAGGACAACATATTATATGGAATGTCTAGAACAAGCAAATCTATAGAGACAGAAAGCTGCTTAGTGATTGCCTAGCCCTGAAAGATAATGGGGAATTGACTAAGGTGTTGCCAGATTTTCAGGGTGGGGGGGGGGCGGGTGTAATGAAAATGTTCTAAAACTGATTGTGATGATGGCTGCACAAATCTGTCAATATACTAAAAGACAACTGTACACTTTATATGGATAAATGGCGAGTATGTAAAATACATCAGTCAAGTTGTTAAAACATTAAAAATAAAATTATTAAAATAAAAATGTCAAAAGATGGGGGGAAAGTACACCATACTAACACTAACCAAAGGAAAGTTGGAGTAGCCACATTAACTTCAAACAAAGTGACCTCAGAACTGGAAAAACTATCAGAGACAAAGAGGAATATTACATAAAGGATAAGATCAACTCTCCAAGGACATATAACAATCCTGAATGTGTATGAACCAAACAGTTGAGTGTCAAAATGTATGAGGCAAAAACTAATAGGAGTGCAAAGAGAAACAGATAAATCCACAAGTACATTTGGAGATATCAACACCTCTTTTTCAGTCATTGATAGTTCAGGGAGGCAGAAAATCAGTAAGGGAATTGCCCTCAACAGCACTATTAGTCCCAAGGAATCAGCAAAAATCTGCTTGATCTAACTGACATTTAGAAAATACTCCATCCAACAACAGCAGAATACACATTCTTATCAAGGTCACATGGCATATTTACCAAGATAGAGCACGTTCTGGGCCATAAAATGCACAGTAATAAATTTAAAAGAATAGAAATTATATTCATTTCCTAGAATTGCTATAAGAAAGCACCACAAACTGGATGGCTTAAAACAAAATAAATTTATTGTCTCCCAGTATAGAGAGTGGTAGTCCAAAGTCAAGATGTTAGCAGGGCAGTGCTCCCTTTGAAACCTGTAGGGGAGAATTCTTCTGTGCATTTTCCTAGTTTCTGGTGGTGGCTGTCACATCCTGCCATTTCTTGGCTTGTAGCTGCATCTGGCCAATCTCTGCCTCTACAATCATATAGCATTCCCCCTGTGTGTCCCTGACTACACATGGCATTTCCTCCAGTCATACTGGATTAGGCCCAACTTAATGACCTCATCTTAACTTGATTACATTTGTAAAGACCCAATTTCCAAATAAGGTCACTTTCACAGATTAAGGGAAGAGGTATGTGTATGATGGGTTAGGATTTCAGCATATTTTTGGAGGAATACAGTTCTATCTGTAATAATAGAAATTATATAAACTATCTTCTGAGGCATAACGTAAAAAAGGTGGAAAATCAAAATATTTGGAGATTATACACACTTTAAAATAATACATGGGACTAAAACATTAAAATAAAATATTTTATTTAAATAAAATAAAAATATTTTAATTAAAATAATATTTCTTCAAAGAAGTCTAAAAAGAAATTAAAAAGTATTTTGAACTCAATGACAATTAAACTACAATCTACCAAAACTTGTAGGATACAGTGAAAGCAGCACTTGGAATGCTTAGCATTAAATGTATATATTAGAAAAGAAGGCAAATCTAAAACCAACAATCTAAGGTTCCACCTTAGGCAATGGGAGAAAGAAAAACAATTTAAGCTTAAAGAGAGCAAAAGAAAAGGAATAATAAAAATTAAAATAGAAATCAATGCAATTGAAAACAGGAAAACAGAGAAAATCACAGAAACCAAAATCTGGTTCTTTGAAAAGAGCAATAAATTCAGTAAATCTCTGGCTACATTAACCAAGAAAAAAAGTGAAAGCACAAAATTACCTATTATATGTTCTTTTATGTGATACTCAGGTGCAACCACAAGGAAAGGTACAGAAGAGGCTCAAGAAAATAAAGTTCATTATCCTCATAAGTTCCATAACTAGGAGGTACAGAATGCCATGCAGGGCTTCATGGGAAAGCCCCATGGTAGTAGGAGGCAGAAAACATGAGTCAAGGGAAAACCTAAGCTACTCTGCAAAAAAAGCTAGGCAAAGTGAACAGCTTAGGACTGGTTAGTTTGAATCATCAGAGCAGGCTTTAAGCTTTAGGGGCTGTTCCTAGCTGTTTGATATCTGGCCCTAGGATGATCAATAAAACAAAGGAATATTGCCTCCTAAAGTGTACAGGCCAGGTAGAGAGGGTATGACTCCACATTGGTCAGTTGGCATATTTAAGGTATACTCCTGGCTGAGCCCTTTTGCTATCTCTGAGAATTGGCTAGGTCAATAAGTTTCATCATCCAGAAAGGTTATTTTTTTTAAGATGTCAAATCATAATAATACACAGAAAAAATTTAAATAAACAATACCATTATTAAAATGGGATCAGGATCATTATTATCCCATGAACACTAAAAGGAAAAGAAGGGAGTACTATCAACAATTTTATATACATACAATTTTATATATATATAAAATTTACCACTGTAAATTTTATAAATTAGGTGAAATGAACCAATTCCTTGAAAGATGCGAACTACCAAAATTCACATAAAGAAAAATAGATAATAAGTATTAAGGGCAGAGTCAATAATTTTCTAAGAAAGAAAGCAGCAGAACCAGGTTGTTTCACTTATGAATTCAACTAACATTCAAGGATTAAATGATACCAATTTTCCATAATCTCTTATAAAAAACAGAAAGAAAGGGGACACTCCTAACTCACTCATGAGTCCAGCATGACCCTAATACCAAAAGCAGTTAGAGACATATATAAGAAGAAAAAACTATAGACGATATCTCTCATGAACATAGTTATAAAAGTCTTTAACAAATATTAGCAAATTGAATCCAACAAAGTACAAAAAGAATTATACAACAAAAACAAGTGAGATTTATTATAGGTGAGTAAGACTAGCTCAGCATCATAAAGTCAATCAGTAAAATTCAGTACATGAAGAGAATAAAGAAGAAAAAACACAATCATATAAATTGATGCAGCAAAAGCTTTTGAGAAAATCCTGGTAAAAATTCTCAGCAATCTAGGAATAGATGGGAACTTCCTCAACATGATAAAGGACATCTACAAAATAACTACTGCTAGTACCATACTTAATAGTAAGAAACTGAATGCTTTCCTCCAAAGATCAGTAATAAGGCAAGGATATTCTTTCTCACCACTTTTATTTACTCTCACACCTAGAGTCCTAGCCAATAATAAACAAGAAAAAGAAACAAAAAGGATATAGATTGAAGAAATAAAATACCTTCATTTGTAGATGACATAAGAGTAGATGGAGAAATGCAAAGGAATCAGCAAAACTCTCCTAGAACTAATAAGCAAGACTGATAAAACAAAATGTTGTATATACATACAATGAATTTGGATATACACTATAAAATGGATGAACCTTGAAAACATGCTAAGTGAAATAAGCCAGACACAAAAGAACAAATACTGTGAAAGTGAAGTCGCTCAGTTGTGTCCGACTCTGCGACCCCACAGACTGTAGCCTACCAGGTTCCTCTGTCCATGGGATCTTCTAGGCAATAATACTGTAGTGGATTGCCATTTCCTTCTCCAGGGGACCTTCCCAACCCAGGGCTTGAACCCAGGTCTCCTACATTGTAGACAGACGCTTTACCGTCTGAGCCACTAGGGAAGTCCAGAACACAAAAGAACAAATACTGTATGATTCTGCTTATATGAAGTATCTAGAATAGACAAATACTGAGATAGAAAATAGAATAGAGGTTGCCAGGAAATGGGGAGAGAGGAGACTGGCATGTTATTTTTCTTTAAAGGGTACAGAATTTCTGTTCGGGGGGATCAAAAAATTCTGGAAATGGATAATTGTAATCACTGAACAACATTATGAATATATTTAATGCCACCATATTGCATATGTTAAAATAGTTACAGTGGTAAATTTTATTTATGTATATTTTACTACAGTAAAAAAAAAAAATACAGTCAGGACAGTTTACAAAATACCCCATCTGTACTCCTGAAAACCATTAATGTCAGGCAAAGCAAGGAAAGTGAGAAACTATCACAACCAAGAGGAGCCTAAAGAAACATGACAACTGTAAAGTGGTATCCTGGATCAAATCCAGGAACAGAAAAAGACATTAGGTTTAAAAACCAAAGAAATCTGAATAAACTGTGGCCTTAGTTAATAACAATGCATCAATAATGGCTCATTAATTGTAACAAATGCATTAGACAAAAGTTAATAATAAGGGAAATTGGGTGGAGGATATATGGGAACTCTATTCTCAAGTTTTCTGTAAATCTAATTCTGTTTTTTAAAAAATAAAGTCTATTTTTTAAAAAGCTAAGAGACTCTGCTCCAATAGAATTGTAAATTAAATCATCTGGGGTCACCCTTGTACTGCAAAACAACCAGATTATGTTAAAAAATTCAGAGAAGTATATATGCATTGCTGAAAATTTGAAGGAAGCAGAGAAAATTTCCATGTGTCTTGCTGATGTCTCCCCCTCTAGCTCTTTGCTCTCTCAAATAAAACAAAACTGATTGTGTTAATAGGCAATTAAAAATAAAAGGACTAATCAGAGAAAATGCCCATTAAAGAACTGTGCTCAAAAAATAAAGTCTGTGTTTGGTCAACAGTAATATGGAGGAGCTGAAATTGCGACCCTTGTTCGAAGCTACCAAACCAAATGAAAAAAAGCTAAAGTAGTTCCAGATTGGTAGTGTCCCCGGGCTCCCAGCAGAACCAAAACAAATCTTCTTCAAAGAAAAATACCTCTAATTAATCCCCCCAATTCCTGGAGTAATATCAAGAAAATGTGAGTTCACCAACAAAATTCACCAAGCTGAAAGGAAACAACCATTAGTAAAAAATGAGCAGAAATAATAAATATTTAGAACTCCCAAATGAGATTAAAATTGTATTAGCTTTAAAAAGCAGAATATCTATTTAGAAAATATTTAAAGAAATAAGGGATAAAATCATAATGGTGAGCAAACAAGAAGACCAAGCAAATGTGACAAATAACCAAATGAACCTTTCAGGCTTTAAATAAACGTTTGTTACCTGATCCATGTCAATTTTCTGGACACCTGAAACTAACATATCACTGCAAATGAACTCAGTTCAGTTCAGTTGCTCAGTCGTGTCCAACTCTTCAATCCCATGAATTGCAGTATGCCAGGCCTCCCTGTCCATCACCAACTCCTGGAATTCACTCAGACTCATGTCAATCAAGTCAGTGATGACATCCAGCCATCTCATCCTCTGTTGTCCATTTCTCCTCCTGCCCTCAATCCCTCCCAGCATCAAAGTCTTTTCCAATGAGTCAACTCTTCGCGTGAGGTGGCCAAAGTACTGGAGTTTCAGCTTTACCATCGTTCCTTCCAAAGAAATCCCAGGGCTGATCTCCTTCAGAATGGACTGGTTGGATCTCCTTGCAGTCCAAGGGACTCTCAAGAGTCTTCTCCAACACCACAGTTCAAAAGCATCAATTCTTCGGCACCCATCAGCTTTCTTCACAGTCCAACTCTCACATCCATACATGAACACAGGAAAAACCATAGCCTTGACTAGACGGATCCTTGTTGACAAAGTAATGTCTCTGCTTTTGAATATGCTGTCTAGGTTGGTCATAACTTTTCTTCCAAGGAGTAAGCGTCTTTTAATTTCATGGTTGCATAACCATCTGCAGTGTTTCCACTGTTTCTCCATCTATTTCCCATGAAGTGAAGGGACCGGATGCCATGATCTTCATTTTCTGAATGTTGAGCTTTAAGC
>SJYX01015330.1:166659-180311 GCA_006410675.1 Oreotragus oreotragus | reverse complement strand
GTGTTGACCATCTGGTGATGTCCATGTGTAGAGTCTTCTCTTGTGTTGCTGGAAGAGGGTGTTTGCTATGACCAGTGCATTTTCTTGGCAAAACTCTATTAGTCTTTGCCCTGCTTCATTCCGCATTCCAAGGCCAAATTTGCCTGTTACTCCAGGTGTTTCTTGACTTCCTACTTTAGCATTCCAGTCCCCTATAATGAAAAGGACATCTTTTTTGGGTGTTAGTTCTAAAAGGTCTTGTAGGTCTTCACAGAACCGTTCAACTTCAGCTTCTTCAGTGTTACTGGTTAGGGCATAGACTTGGATTACTTGTGATATTGAATGGTTTGCCTTGGAAATGAACAGAGGTCATTCTGTCATTTTTGAGATTGCATCCAAGTACGGTATTTCGGACTCTTTTGTTGACCATGATGGCTACTCTATTTCTCCTAAGGGATTCCTGCCCACAGTAGTAGATATAATGGTCATCTGAGTTAAATTCACCCATTCCAGTCCATTTTAGTTCACTGATTTCTAGAATGTCGACGTTCACTCTTGCCATCTCTTGTTTGACCACTTCCAATTTGCCTTGATTCATGGACCTGACATTCCAGGTTCCTGTGCAATATTGCTCTTTACAGCATTGGACCTTGCTTCTATTACGAGTCACATCCACAACTGGATGTTTTTTTTGCTTTGGCTCCATCCCTTCATTCTTTCTGGAGTTATTTCTCCACCGATCTCCAGTAGCATATTGGGAACCTACTGACCTGGGGAGTTCCTCTTTCAGTATCCTATCATTTTGTCCTTTTCATACTCTTCATGGGGTTCTCAAGGCAAGAATACTGAAGTAGTTTGCCATTCCTTTCTCCAGTGGACCACATTCTGTCAGACCTCTCCACCATGACCCACCTGTCTTGGGTGGCCCCACGGGCATGGCTTAGTTTCACAGCGTTAGACAAGGCTGTGGTCCTAGTGTGATTAGATTGACCAGTTTTCTGGGATTGTGGTTTCAATGTGTCTGCCCTCTGATGCCTTCTTGCAACACCTACCGTCTTCCTTGGGTTTCTCTTACCTTGGGCATGGGGTATCTCTTCATGGCTGCTCCAGCAAAGCACAGTCGCTACTCCTTACCTTGGACGAGGGGTACCTCCTCACCGCACCCCCTCCTGACCTTGAACTTGGAATAGCTCCTGTAAGCCTTCCTGCACCCACGCAGCCACTGTTCTTTGCACATGGGGTAGGTCCTCCCGGCAGCTGCCCCTGGCCTCGGGAGTTGGGTAGCTCCTCCCGGCCGCTGCCCCTGACCTTGGACGTGGGGTAGCTCCTCTCGGCCGTTCCTGTGCCGTCACAGCTTGGCACTCTTGGCCGCCGCCCCTGACCTCGGACGCAGGGTAGCTCCTCTCGGCCGTTCCCGCGCTGTCGCAGCCTGGCACTCTCGGCCGCTGCCCCTGACCTTGGACGTGCGATACCTCCTCTTGGCTGCTGCCCCTAGGGCATGGGTCCTCCCGGCTTCTGCCCCTGACCTTGGACTGGGGTAGCTCCTCTCGGCAGTGCTATGTGTGCCAGTCGCAGCCGCCCACACTATGTGAATGAACTATATTCCAATAAAATTTTTTTAGATAAATACTAATAATTTGTTGAGATAAAAACACTCAGTGGATGTGTTGAATGGCACAGATAGTTTGTAAAGCATAAAATATCTAAGAAAATTATCTAGAATGAACAAAGAATGATAAGAATATGGGAAATATGAAAGAAATGTTAAAAAATTATAGAAGATAGACTGAGAAGATCTGACATATAAATAATGAGTCCAAGGACAGATTTTTAGAATTGAGAGTGATATTACAAAAGTTAATTGCTTAGAATCTCCCAGGGTTTAGTAAAGACATGAATGCACAGATTCAAGAAACACAGAGTGTCACAAGAGGATAAATTTAAAATTTATTCTTATGCCTGTTGTAAAATCCAAGACACCAATAAAAAAGAAAAGATCTTTAAAGCAACCAAAGAGAAAAGACAGGCAACCTACAAAGAAGCAATTAGACTGAAAGCAGATGATTTAATAGCAACTGTGGAAGCTAGAAGACAGTAAAATAATGAGTGAAATCCTAGGCTAATAAGCCCCATTTATAAGTGAGAATTTGAGTCAAGTATGGTTGGTGATTAATCACCAACTGAGATAAACTTTATCTTCTAGGATAAGGATGTGGATGAGATGTAGGACATGGAGGAAAGGGTAAAACTGTGTGGGAAAAAGTAAGCTCCCTATCTCAGGAAACAGGGAGGCAGGGATCCTTTATTGCCAATATTCTTCTAGCTCAATATTTTTTGATTAGACTGATCATCTGGGCCCCAGCTGAACACTATGTTACTATAAATGCTGGCACTGACCTGGAAGTTCCAGCCAGTGAGACAGGATCCAGAAATGGCACCTCTGATGCTTATTTTGAAGCAGACAGCCACCACCGAGTGCTATTAACCACAACCAGAATGAGCAAAGATTTTAATTACAGAGCTAGACCATTAGAACTTCTAGCCAATCAGCTAGACAGACTCAGATGACTCATTTCCCTTTAATTTTTGCAAAAAGCCTACTCTTCTTTTTACACAATTGAAATTTTTCATCTTCATAAATTTTATTATGAGAGGGTTTTATTATACCTTCAAAGTTATCAAAGAAAATAATTTCAGTCTAGAACCATGTACTCAGTCTCTAATATTATCCTGCAAGAGAGAGGAGAAATAAATATATCTTGAGATAAATAAAGCATAAGAGATTTACCACCCACATACTCATGCTAAAGGAACTTCAAAATGATGTACTTCAGGAAGAAAATAGTATCAGAGGAACATTTTGAGGTACCAGAAGACTTGTTGTTGTTCAGTCAAAAATCACATCAGACTCTTTGCAATGCCATGGACTGTAGTCTTCCAGGCTCCTCTGTCCATGGGATTTCCCAGGCAGGAATACTGGAGTGGGTTGCCATTTCCTTCTCCAGGGAATCTTCCCAACCCACAGATAGAACCCACGTCTCTTGCATCTCCTGCACTGGCAGGTGAATTCTTTACCACTAGTGCCACTTGAAGAAGCCCCAGCAGAAGAACAGTAATCAAAATAAAATGATAAAACATGAACGTAGGTCTAAAATAATTTCTCTAAAATTCCTATCAACAGTAATGCCTACCTTGTGGTGTTTAAAAAAAAAAACAACAACATTGTATTCTCATCTAACTGGGAGTAGAAAGAAACTTCAACTTGATAAAGAGCATCTAAAAAAAAAAAAGAGAGAGAGAGAGAGAGAGAGAAAGTACATCTAACTTCATTCATATTTAATAATGAAAAACCAAATTCCTTCCTCTAATATGAGGATTAAGACAGGGATTTCCACTCTTACTACTCCTATTCATAATCATACTGGAGATTATAATGATGGTTCTATCCTGCACAATAAGGTAAGTTAATTAATCAATTTTGGAAAGGAGGAAATAAAACTGTTTCTCTTAACAGATGACATGATTTTCTATTTTCAATATTCTGAAAATCTACCCCCACAATCTATGATGCTATTTAATAAGTTTGACAAAATTGTAAGATACAAGGTCAACTTACAAAAACTAACTGCAGTTCTATATACTAGCAATGAACAATTGGACATTAAAATTTTAAATGCAGCACTATTTACAATGGGACCAAAAGAATATGGGGCTTCCCTGGTGGCTCAGACAGTAAAGAATCCACCTGCAATGCAGGAGATCTGGGTCTATCCCTGGGTTGGGAAGATCCCCTGGAGAAGGGAATGGCTACTCACTGTGGTATTCTTGCCTGGAGAACCCCATGGACAGAGGAGCCTGGTGAGCTATAGTCCATGAGGTCACAAAGAGTCAGAAACAACTACAAGAGAGACACCTCTAGGGACTCCTAGTAATAATTAAAGGACACTGCAAAAGTGAGTAATGTCCTTTTTAAGCAGGTGGAGCAAAAGCTAGCCTCATCTAGGTATTAATGTATGATTAATGAGTCCCACCCCTGACCCCAAGTGACCTAACTCAGGACGCAAATGTGCAAAGTATATAAACATACTGAAAAGCCAGGAAAGATTCCACTAAAATGTCAGCCTTAGTTACTACAAAGGATTTTTTTTAAGTCTGTATGTTCTAATTTACTAAAAAGAACACACATTACTTATGTAATATTTATAATGCTAAAAATAAAATGAAACAAATATGAGGTTACCCATCTAAAATACAGTGCAAAGATTGAGCAATAGGCAGACTGGGAAATGTTCTCTGGATTTGGCAAGAAAGAAGCTACTGGCTGCAGAAAGGAGGCCAGTATATTTATAAATAAAGCAGAAGAAATAGAAGTCATGCTATAAGGGAATGAGTGGAAGGCAATTACTATCAACAATAGGTTTGAGAACTTTAGTTCCAAAAGATGGCTGCAGAACTCCTTTGAATCAATCCCTATCTCAAAATCTGAAACGTAGGCCTGACCAGCTGAATTGCCTCATACTGCTTTCTTTACATATGGCACTTTCAGTTTTTCTCACATCACCGCTTTTTGCTATATTTTCCCCATTTTTGTTACATTTTATTTTAAATAATTCATTTAAATAATTTCAATCATGGTCTAAAATTTTCTTTTTAATAATTATTTGGTTCTAACTTAATGTTAACTTCATTTTTATTTATTATTATTTTTTTACTTTACAATACTGTATCAGTTTTGCCCTACATCAACATGAATCTGCCACGGGTGTACATGTGTTCTCAATTCTGAACTCCCCTCCCACCTCCCTCCCCATACCATCTCTCTGGGTCATCCTAGTGCACCAGCTCCAAGCATCCTGTATACTGCATCGAACCTAGACTGGTGATTCATTTCTTATATGATATTATACATGCTTTAATGCCATTCTCCCAAATCATCCCACCCTCTCCCTCTCCCATAGAGTCCAAAAGACTGTTCTATACATCTGTGTCTCTTTTGCTGTCTTGCATACAGGGTTATCATTACCATCTTTCTAAATTCCATATATATGTGTTAGTATACTGTATTGGTGTTTTTCTTTCTGGCTTACTTCACTCAGTATAATTGGCTCCAGTTTCATCCACCTCATTAGAACTGATTCAAATGTATTCTTTTTAATGGCTGAGTAATACTCCATTGTGTATATGTACCACAGCTTTCTTATCNTCATTGTTAATGTATAGACATACAAGGAATTTCTGTTTATTAATTTTATATCTTGCAACTCTACTATATTCATTGATTAGCTCTAGTAATTTTCTGGTGGAGTCTTTAGGGTTTTCTATGTAGAGGATCATGTCATCTGCAAACAGTGAGAGTTTTACTTTGTCTTTTCCAATTTGGATTCCTTTTATTTCTTTTTCTGCTCTGATTGTTGTGGCCAAAACTTCCAGAACTATGTTGAATAGTAGCGGTGAAAGTGGGCACCTTTGTCTTGTTCCTAACTTTAGAGGAAATGCTTTCAATTTTTCACCATTGAGGATAATGTTTCCTGTGGGTTTGTCACATACAGCTTTTATTATGTTGAGGTATGTTCCTTCTATTCCTGCTTTCTGAAGGGTTTTTACCATAAATGGATGCTGAATTTTGTCAAAGGCTTTCTCTGCATCTATTGAGATAATCATATGGTTTTTATTTTTCAATTTGTTAAGTGGTGAATTACATTGATTGGTTTGTAGATATTGAAGAATCCTTGCATCCCTGGGATAAAGCCCACTTGGTCATGGTGTATGATCTTTTTAATGTGTTGTTGGACTCTGATTGCTAGAATTTTGTTAAGGATTTTTGCATCTATGTTCATCAGTGATATTGGCCTGTAATTTTCTTTTTCTGTGGCATCTTTCTCAGGTTTTGGTATTAGGGTGATGGTGGCCTCATAGAATGAGTTTGGAAGTTTACTTTCCTCTGCAATTTTCTGGAAGATTTTGAGTAGGATAGGTGTTAGCTCTTCTCTAAATTTTTGGTAGAATTCAGCTATGAAGCCGTCTAGACCTGGGCTTTTGTTTGCTGGAAGATTTCTGATTACAGTTTCAACTTCCGTGCTTGTGATGGGTCTGTTAAGATTTTCTATTTCTTCCTGGTTAAGTTTTAAAAGAAGCTATTATTCACAGTGCAGAAAGCTGTTGGTTATAATTTTCAAAAGTGATCTCTATTCATTTAGAGCGTTGATATAGTTTTATTATTTTTCCCCCCAATAGTTGGATAGAGCTATCAGAAATTCAGTAATAACTGTTATTTTCATTTTTTAACTTAAAAATACCCAAAGCTGTACATTTCTTTATGGCATCATTGGGAAGTGACCATTCATTTTACAACATGGCTGTCTTGAGAGGAAATAAGCAGAACCCAAAACAGCATATATATTAATTAAAACAAGCTTATAAAATCTTATTATTTCTCAACAAACAATCTAATAAACTGAATATACACTAAAAGGTATAAAGTAGTTATAAGTGGATAAAAAGAAAAAAGTAAAGTCCAATCAGGGCAATGTGAGAAACTCTGTGGAACCAACTTCATGTGTATCTTCCTGGTTATAATTTTAGCAGTAAATTTTAAATGTGTTTTCTAGCTTTAGTTATCAAAGAACTATGTAACAAAATTGATACAGAGAAAGTTCTCACTTTATTTTCATCTATAGAAAAACATGTTGTTATTAAAATACAGATTAGCTCTTCAATATTTTTTGATGTATAGATGCCTAACTAAAACCTGTTATTCAAATTACTTGCTTTAAAATTATTGTGAGAAAAAATATTTCTCATAATATTAGTTTGGTACATGCACTTCAATCTTCATAGCAGCATTATGTACAATAGTCAAGGTTTGGAAGCAGCCATGAGTTGCTTCATCACATGAATGGTAAAGAAGACAAGGTATAAATTAATAAGCCATAAAAAATAATTAAATTGTCATTTGCAACAATGTGAATGGACGTAGAGCATATTATGTTTAGTGAAATAAGTTGGACAAAGACAAATATATATGCTATCACTTACATGTAGAAATTAAAAATAAAATGAATGAATGTATATAACAAAACAAAAACAAACTCACAGATATAGAGAACAAACTGGTCCTTACCAAAGGGGAGAGGGAATGGAAAGGGGAGAGACAGGGGTATGGGATTAAGAGACACAAATTACTATGCATAAAATAAATACTCAACAAGGTTATACTGTACAGCACAGGGAAATATAGCCATTAGAAAACAGTGAATCTATACAGGTTGTACACCTAAAACTAATATAATACTGTTAAATCAACTATACTTCAATTAAAAAGTCAACATAAGAGTCATTCTGAGTGAATAAAATGAATAGTCAAGAAAAACTTTCCATCTCATTACTGTCCCTAACTCAGCATATTTATATAATCTATTCTGAGAGGAGAAATGATTTCTGGATGTTCTTCTTTCCCAGCAGATTAACAACTGGTAGCAAACAAGACACATTCACCCCCTAACCCCCTATTCTTTTGTAAGGTATTTTTCAGCAGCTGTTCCCTACCTTCATTCATTGTGTAATCAATATTAGATGAGATCAGACAGGAATATATTAAACCAATAATGCTTCCTGAGCAAAAGCTGAGCCTCAGCTTTAATTATTCAAAATTTTAACTATGCCAAATGTTTATGTGCAATAATTATTAGATTTGGTTGAAAAGCTGTACTACATTTTGATCTGTTATTCCCCAAATGACAGACATCAAGTCCTGCCCTGATAAAACGAATCTTCTGGTGTCTTTCAGATAATACAAAATGACTAAAAAATTCAGCTATCAGTCAAGTCATGAAGAGCACATACCTCTCTTGAATAAGGAAGTATTTTGTGATAAACTTTTGAAACAATCAGTGCTTTGGGGTATTTTTTTAAATTGAGGTATAGTCTATTTACAATGTTGTGACAGTTTCAGTTCAGTTCAGTCGTTCAGTCGTGTCGACTCTTTGCGACCCCGTGAATCACAGCACGCCAGGCCTCCCTGTCCGTCACCAACTCCCGGAGTTCACCCAAACTCATGTCCATCGAGTNTTTTTAATTTCTACATGTAAGTGATAGCATATATATTTGTCTTTGTCCAACTTATTTCACCTGTCTCTTATACACATCTCGTGAATCGCAGCACGCCAGGCCTCCCTGTCCGTCACCAACTCCCGGAGTTCACCCAAACTCATGTCCATCGAGTCAGTGATGCCATCCAACCATCTCATCCTCTATCATCCCCTTCTCCTGCCTTCAATCTTTCCCAGCATAAGGGTCTTTTCAAGTGAGTCAGCTCTTCATATCAGGTGGCCAAAGTATTGGAGTTTCAGCTTCATTATCAGTCCTTCCAATGAACACCCAGGACTGATTTCCTTTAGGATAGACTGGCTGGATCTCCTTGCTGTTGAAGGGACTCTCAAGAGTCTTCTCCAACACCACAGTTCAAAAGCATAAATCCTTTGGTGCTCAGCTTTCTTTTAGTCCAACTGTCACATCCGTACATGACTACTGGAAAAACCATAGCCTTGACTAGATGGACTTTTGTTGGCAAAGTAATGTCTCTGCTTTTTAATATGCTGTCCAGGTTCGTCATAACTTTCCTTCCAAGGAGTAAGCATCTTTTAATTTCATGGCTGCAATCACCATCTGCAGTGATTTTGGAGCACCCCGAAAAATAAAGTCTGACACTGTTTCCACTGTTTCCCCATCTATCTGCCATGAAGTGATGGAACCAGATGCCATGATCTTAGTTTTCTGAATGTTGAGCTTTAAGCCAACTTTTTCACTCTCCTCTTTCACTTTCATCAAGAGGCTCTTTAGTTCTTTGTCACTTTCTGCCATCAGGTGGTGTCATCTGCATATCTGAGGTTATTGATATTTCTCCTGGCAATCTTCATTCAAGCTTGTGCTTCTTCCAGCCCAGCGTTTCTCATGATGTACTCTGCATAGAAGTTAAATAAGCAGGGTGACAATATACAGCCTTGACGTACTCCTTTTCCTATTTGGAACCAGTCTGCTGTTAATTAAAAGGGTCTTCTCTAGTGGCTCAGTGGATAAAGAGTCTGCATGCAATGCAGGAGACCCAGGTTCAATCCCTGGGTCAGAAAGATATCCTGGAAAAGGAAATGGCAACCCACTCCAGTATTCTTGCCTGGAGAATTCCATGGACAGAGGAGCCTAGATAAATAAGCAGGGTGACAATATACAGCCTTGACGTACTCCTTTTCCTATTTGGAACCAGTCTGCTGTTAATTAAAAGGGTCTTCTCTAGTGGCTCAGTGGATAAAGAGTCTGCATGCAATGCAGGAGACCCAGGTTCAATCCCTGGGTCAGAAAGATATCCTGGAAAAGGAAATGGCAACCCACTCCAGTATTCTTGCCTGGAGAATTCCATGGACAGAGGAGCCTAGGGGGATCTTACAGTCCATGGGGTGACAAAGAGTGAGACATGACTGAGTGACTAATACTTTCACTTTTCAGATGCTTAATTTTTTATAAATAAAAATGAAAAAACATGAATGGAAAGGTAATTAGTGAAAAGAAGAGACTAGAAATGTATGTATCTATGATTTCTTTTTTACACTAACATCAAATTTATATTTTAATCAGGTACTTTTGTTTCAGTTATGTACATGTGAGAGGTAATTAAGGATTTTTTTTCACTATTTCTTTTCTATTTTCTTTACTTTACAATATTGTATTGGTTTTGCCATTGGATTTATAAGAATTTATACCTGTGTGGATCACAGTAAACTGTGGAAAATTCTGAAAGAGATGGGAATACCAGACCACCTAACCTGCCAGTCAAAGGCTTGGCATAGTCAATAAAACTGAAATAGATGTTTTTCTGGAACTCTCTTGCTTTTTCGATGATCCAGCGGATGTCAGCAATTTGATCTCTGGTTCCTCTGCCTTTTCTAAAACCAGCTTGAACATCAGGAAGTTCATGGTTCACGTATTGCTGAAGATTGCCTTGGAGAATTTTGAGCATTACTTTCCTAGGGTGTGAGATGAGTGCAATTTTGCAGTAGTTTGAGCATTTTTTGGCATTGCCTTTCTTTGGGATTGCAGTGAAAACTGACCTTTTCCAGTCCTGTGGCCACTGATGAGTTTTCCTAATTTGCTGACATATTGAGTGTATTTTCACAGCATCATCTTTTAGGATCTGAAATAGCTCAACTGGAATTCCATCACCTCCACTAGCTTTGTTCATAGTGATGCTTCCTAAGGCCCACTTGACTTCATGTTCCAGGATGTATGGTTCTAGGTGAGTGTGAGTGATCACACTATCGTGATTATCTGGGTTGTGAAGATCTTTTTTGTATAGTTCTTTTGTGTATTCCTGCCACCTCTTCTTAATATCTTCTGCTTCTGTTAGGTCCATACCATTTTTGTCCTTTATTGAGCCCATCTTTCCATGAAATGTTCCCTTGGTATCTCTAATTTTCTTGAAGAGATCTCTAGTCTTTCCCATTCTATTGTTTCAATATACAGCAAAGTTAGTTCTTATTTACATTCTTTTCCCATATAGGCCATTACAGAGTATTGAGTAGAGGTCCCTGTGCTATACAGTAGGTCCTTATTCATTATATATTTGTATATAGTAGTGTGTGCATGTTAATCCCAATATTCCAAATTATCCCTCCCCCCAACCAACAACAGTGTTATTGATTTCTTCGACTTTAATTGGAACTCACCATTAAAAACTAGTCTTTCATAATTCAATTCTGCAATTATTTGTAAAAAAAATTAGGAATAATAATTCTGTGTAGCCACTATATTTTTTGTGAAGTGATGTTTTAGGATAATGGGAAGATATAAAACAGAGCATTTAGCTATGGAAACATTATGAAAACAAACAGGATTTCAAAGGATGTTGTGAATTCTGGACCTTTATCCAATAACATTCATCACTTTGTGAGTCAAATAAACATTTGCAGTTTTTCCCATGGGGTTGCAAAGAGTCAGACACGACTGAGTGACTGAACAGCAACAATGATATGAAACTAGATACAGAAAAGGCTTACTGAGGGGAGGTTAGCTAATAAGAATTCAACTCAGTATGTACATGAAGCAAACACAGCTTGGTAATTGTGAGTGTCTAAGATATGTTTTTTTTCTTAAAAATCTTTCATTTGTGTGCAGGACATATGGGATCTTAGTTCCCCCACCAGAGATCGAACCCAAGATCCTTGCATTGACAATGTGAAGTCTTAACCACTGGACCACCAGGAAATCCTTAAGATATCTTTAACATTAGCCAGAATAGAATCCCAATCTACTTAAAGTATTTTTTTAATTTCAGATTAAATTATCCTACAGAATCACCAAATTTTAGAGGAGTATATTGCATAGGCCCTTCACTTTCAGTAATTAGGAAATCAATTTTTAGAGAGATTTGGTTACATGGTTCATTAACAATAACTTTGGGGTTAAAAGCCAGGTTTTATGACCTTAACCCCATTGCTTTTTTTAACAACAAACTTTAAAGTAATATTTTAATTTTATAACCAATATAATAATTTATTTTTCTATAATGTGTTTCAAAATCAGAATTTAACCCTTAGACATGTTAAAAGTGCAAATTTTAAGAAAAAAATCCTGCTCTGAAACTGTGTTACAGCCAGCTATAAAGTGTATAAAAATAAAATTCATGCTATTTTAGAGGTATAAACTGGGCTGGATAGAAAAATCCATTACATATAAAGCTATATGTTAGTAGGTCACAAAAATTTTAAATGATGTTGGAGGAAATGAAGCTGAAAAAATATAATAGGCAAGACAACAATATGATAGAATATGTAATCACAAAAGGGCTAAAACATGTAACAGATGCTGTAGGAATTCAAGAAGAGAAAACTTCTGAAATTCTCGAGAAATAAGTCAAAAGTTCAATGGGAAGGAAAAGATACATTTGAAGCATTTGATCTGGGCCTTACAGAACCTATAACATTTGGAAAACACTGGAGAATGAAAGAATCATTTTGGGTTGGAGGGAAGGGAAAAGGAGACTGGTATGTCCAGAACTGTGGTTAATAGTGGGTAGCAGGGAGTAATAAGGAGTGAAAGATAATCAGAAAATATGAAAGGCTCCTTGAACCTGGAAGAAGTATTATGTTTTTTTTTTTTAATTTTTAATTCATTCAACAGTAGCGAATAAAAAGAATAGGAGGAGATAAACTGTGCAGGTGTCTCAACTAAGAAACTATTTTGGTAATTAGACATTTAAAGCATTTGAAAAAAACAAAATTATACTTTGAAAGAGTATTAGGCCAACAACACCCAGTTTAGACTCAGACAGATCTGGGCTAGATTCCTGGTTCTATCACCTGTTAGCGGTGCAAACTTGGATAAGTAACTTACCTACCCTGAGTCTCAATTTCTATTTGTAAAATGAAGAAATTCATACTGCAGAGCTGTTATGACAATCACAATAGGTGGTAAAGGTGCTTCCTTGGTAGCTCAGTTGTGGGGTATCCACCTGCCAATGCAGGAGACACAGGTTTGATCCCTAAGCTCATGCACCACCATTCAGTCTGTGTTACAGAGCCTGGGAACTGCAACTACTGAGCCCGTGTGCCACAACTACTGTGCACCCTAGAGCCCATGCTCTGCAACTAGAGAAGCCACTGCAGTGAGAAGCCTAAGCACCACAACTAGAAAGCAGCCCTGCCTTGCCGCAACTAGACAAAAGGTCAGGCAGCAAGGAAGACCTGGCACAGTTCAGTTCAGTTCAGTCGCTCAGTCGTGTCCAACTCTTGGCGACGCCATGAATCGCAGCACGTCAGGCCTCCCTGTCCATCATCAACTCCCGGAGTTCACTCAGACTCACGTCCATCGAGTCAGTGATGCCATCCAGCCATCTCATCCTCTGTCGTCCCCTTCTCCTCCTGCCCCCAATCCCTCCCAGCATCAGAGTCTTTTTCAATGAGTCAACTCTTCACATGAGACCAGGCACAGTCAAAAATAAATGAATAAATAAAATCATTTTTAAAAATAGATGGTAAATGACTATTTTTAAATCTTCTGATTCATTGTTTTTCCATATTTAGATTAGGCTCCACTTGTAGTTAGACCTTGTCTTTGGGAGGCCTCATAACCAGAGCTGTTCACAAGTATAATGGACAGTCTTATAATTTTTATCACTACTAAGCATCCACTCAGAGGCTGAATGAGATCACACAGCAAACACACTGTAGATAAAGATTCTGGCACTGACTGAGACATTTATCATGAACTGAAAATGTGTGTCCTACCAAGATTCATGTGTTAAAACCCCACCTCACCAAGGAAAAAGTGACAGTATTAGGAAGTAGAGTCTATGGGAGATACTAAGGATTACATGAGGTCATGAGGGTGGGGCCTCATGAACGGGATTCAGTTCAGTTCAATTCAGTTAAGTCATTCAGCGGTGTCCAGCTCTTTGCAACCCCATGAATCACAGCAGGCCAGGCCTCCCTGTCCATCACCAACATCCGGAGTTCACTCAGACTCACATCCATCGAGTCAGTGACGCCATCCAGCCATCTCATCCTCTGTCGTCCCCTTCTCCTCCTGCCCCCAATCCCTCCTGGCATCAGAGTCTTTTCCAATGAGTCAACAGTTCACATGAGGTGGCCAAAGTACTGGAGTTTCAGCTTTAGCATCATTCCTTC
>SJYX01015330.1:137523-151286 GCA_006410675.1 Oreotragus oreotragus | reverse complement strand
TCCATCGAGTCAGTGATGCCATCCAGCCATCTCATCCTCTGTCGTCCCCTTCTCCTCCTGCCCCCAATCCCTCCCAGCATCAGAGTCTTTTCCAATGAGTCAACTCTTCGCATGAGGTGGCCAAAGTACTGGAGTTTCAGCTTTACCATCATTCCTTCCAAAGAAATCCCAGGGCTGACCTCCTTTAGAATGGACTGGTTGGATCTCCTTGCAGTCCAAGGGACTCTCAAGAGTCTTCTCCAACACCACAGTTCAAAAGTATCAATTTTTCGGCGCTTAGCCTTCTTCATAGTCCAACTCTCACATCCATACATGACCACAGGAAAAACCATATCCTTGACTAGATGGACCTTAGTTGGCAAAGTAATGTTAGGTGTGATAAGAAGACTGATGGCATGCCTGCCATGTTAAGGAACCTGGTCTTAATCTTTATGTGAAGGTTCTCAAGTCTGAAAATGAAATAGTGAGATCTGTATTTATGTACATCACTCATGTACTCAGTGAAGAGGCAGGAAACTCACACTATTTCCTGTAATCCAAGAGAGATATTAAAGAAACTAAAGAAATAATAGCACAGAAGTTTGAGAGAAGAGAGTTAAGAAGTATTTTGGAGGTAAGTTCTGTATTAAATAGAGTCTGTGAATAAAGTGGAAGAATATCACTTGGATCATTAAAAATAATTAAGGGAATTTTCCCTCATTATAGACCAATTTACTGCCTAAATTTCTGGTAACATTGTATTAGACACTAATTCCTGCTACTTGTCTCATTCATGATCCCTATTTATAGCTCAAACCTCCTATTTACTACCAACTGACTGTGCCCCAGTATCACCTTGACCACAACTATTTTGACTAGGCTGCATGGTAGGGAGAGGAAATGGACAGTCAACACATAAACCTTGCAAGATCCTATGACATATCTAGTACCAATAGATATGGCTCAATGAACTGAGCCAATCAGATTTTTCTCTTTCAGAAATCTGAATGAAGAAATCCCAGAATAGGTCATTTAACAATGAAAGCCAAGGCTAAAACTTCATGTCAGAGAAAGACTCTAGAGGACTTGTGAAATTCTAAGAACTGAATAAGAAATATGCAAAGAAGCAGGAACTCTAAGAAGAGAGTGACACTGCAGTTACAGAGAGATGCAGAAGGAATAAGCTGCTATGCTAGAGCTTCCTTGGTTTCCGTGTCTGGCATATAATAAAGACTAAATAAACCTTTTGTTGTTATATGGAAGAATAAATGCAAAAACAAATTAACAAATGAATGAGGCTGATTTTCTAGTGCCGGTTTCCGTAAGGCAAAATTTCTTACAGCCTTGTTTTCTACTTCCTCAGAGATCACTATTCTCCCTAGTGTTCCATTTCTATTCCTGCACTACACTCATCTCCACTGCATCACATTTCATGAAGATCCTTGAGCATCTGTATTATTTTAAAATTAAAAAGCTGAACTAAATGACTGCCAACTTTGTTGCAATTTTTTTCAGCATCTGTCTTCCAAAAGATCAGAAATTCTCAGTATGTACCCATAACAGTGATGAATACATTTTTTATTCTGAACATGAAACAGCTTTTATATAAGTATTAACAGATTTATAGCTTGAAAACCTTCTGCAGTTTTGATTACTCAAAATGTGGAGGCTGAACCCCTTCTGGAATCATTCTCATCCTGCTGAAAGCATATGTGCTCTCTGTAGGTATTAAGCTTTGAAGGCATCTTTGGGTAGCTCTCCAGGCTGTTACTTTTTATAAAGTTTTGGTAGACCAGGGGTTTTGTTTGAATCAGAGCCTAGGTGGATAAAGAATGATGACAATAACCAATCATCACTACAGAAAGACTTCCTATACTCAAGCTCTGAAATTTGGCCACATTTATTTTAGAATAACACAGCAAAATGTCTAAACTAAGAGCAGAGACCTCTAGCACAGGATTTCAAACTACAGTAGAAAAGTATTCCCTTTTGCACCACTGAGTTGAATGGAGGAATACAGAAAAGTTTTTTCCTGAAAAAAAAAACACAAAACTTCTAAAAACTCTTTAGGAGGAAGAAACAGCAACCCAATTCAGTATTCTTGCCTGGAAAAGTTCATGGACAGAGGAGCCTGGCGGGCCACAGTCCATGCAGCCACAGAGAGTTGAACATGACTGAGTGACAAAGCTCAAAAACTCTTAAAAAGAAAGGAGATATTTTCCCCCTTCTGCTCCTTAGAACTGCATTCTGCTTGAAGGAGGAAATTAGATGAAGAAGGAAACAGAGGTGATTATCCTGTCACTGAAAAGGAATATTAAAAGGATGGGAAAATATAGAACAAATGTGTCAGTTTCTTAAATAACCAGATGAAATAATTGTATTTAATTGTTTCTGAATTATTTAAGTATGACATACATTCAAATTCTAGTATTCTTAAGAAAGCCACATTTACCCCAGAGGATAGTATTTCAGTCCAGTGTAATTTTCTTGCTTATTTTCTTGTACAGAGGCTTTTTAAGAAGTAACTTACTGTCTCTTCAGTAGGACACATGCATGCATAGGCATAGTTGATAAACTGAGGTCAACATGAACTCATAACTGTTTTAAAAAGAAGCACTATCTTTTCCATATCTGCCTCTTAAATTATCAGCATTTTTGCCTACCACTAGCTCTCTTGTGAGAGATGGACCATAAAGAAGGCTGAGCGCCAAAGAATTGAAGCTTTTGAATCGAGGTGCTGGAGGAGACTCTTGAGAGGTCCTTGGACAGCGAGATCAAATCAGTCAATCCTAAAGGAAATCAACCCTGAATATTCAGTGGAAGGATTGATGTTGAAACTGAAATTCTAATACTTTTGCCACCTGATGCATAGAGCCGACTCATTGGAAAAGAATTTGATGCTGGGAAAGATTGAGAGCAAAAGGAAAAGGGGGTGACAGAGGATGAGATGGTTGGATGGCATCACCAACTCCATGGACATGAGTTTGAGCAAACTCTGGGAGATAGTGAAGGACAGGGAAGACTGGCGTGCTGCAGTTCATAGCATCACAAAGAGTTGGACATGACTTAGTGACTGAACAACAACAATGCTCGTGTGTACCTAGAATTAACATTAAAGATGTCCTGTTAACGTGGACATTTTATATTTGTGATGTTTTTATATACTTCATATTAACTTATATTAATTTTTTCTTTTGGATAGTCATCAACCCACTAACTTTAATAGACTCATGTTTTTCATCAATTCTTAAAATAGTAATGATTAATATCATTATTCTGCTGCTCAAATATCACAGCTTGACCAATGCGAATATTTGAGGGACTATTGACTTTTGGTATTAGTATTACTCTCCAATAAACTTAACTAGAAAGGGACTTCCCTGGTGGTCCAGTGGTTGAGAATCCCTCTGCCAATGCAGGATTCAGGAGTTCAATTCCTGGTCAGGGAACTAAGAACCCACATGCTGGGGGGCAGTTAAGCCTGTACTCCACAACAAGAGAAGCCCCTGCTTGCCGCAATTAGAGAAAGGCTGCATGCAGCAACCAAGACACAGCACAGCCAAAAAATTAAACATAAATAAAATAAATAAAAATTAAAAGCACTTTATTTTAAAAAATTAATCAGGAAATCTCAGAAGAAAGTGAACAGCAGGATGGGCCTGAGGCCACATTTTTATAAAGTTTTCCAAATTTCAAATTACTGTTCAAAGTACAAAGTAGGCATTCCAGGTTCATAGGTTAGTGTCTGGGGTGTTAGTAAATGACTGACTTAAAAGTCTAGAAGCCTGACCCTCTTGCCTCCAGCTGGGAAAACTTTCAGTGTGATTTATATTCCAGAGGGCCCAGCCCCATTGTCAAGTCAGACTTGACCTGCAACCACATCATTTCATGTTCTTTCCCCTTCCTCTTCTGCTTCCTCTATCTCTTTTATTTTTCTACTTGTATTCAATATAGAAAAATCCAACAGATTTATTATATTTGAAAACTTTATGAACTCTTTGTTATTGTATCCATAGCAATCTATTCTATTTAATGTACTTTTTAAGCTAAATTGTAAAACTGAGCTATTTTTCATCAAATTTTTTATTCCATTAAAAAGTCTGCTCTTTTTTGATGTTAGAAGAAACTGTTCCTTTCTGACATATGATTTAAAATACATACTTATAGGAGCTTCCCTGGTTGTCCAGGAGTATGGATTCAATCCCTGGTCGGGGATCCAAGATGCCACGTGTGTTTTAGCCAAAAACACAAAATACAAAACAGAAGCAATACTGTAACAAATTCAAAACACTAAAACTGATCCACATCAAAAAAAACTTTAAAAAATAAAATAAAATACACACTCAAACAGTTATTGTGCTGAAATTCAAATCTTTTAGATTGTTTCATGTTCACAAGAGTTGTTCAAAACGGTTTCACAGGAGACTTACATGCTATTTTAGCATATAAGTGATCACTGGCTGGTTTTCAGAATGGGTTCAGGTTTCCTCCAAGCTAACATAAAAGACACAGGAATTCTGGGAGGGGGGGGTCCCTTAATTAAACGTTTATCATTTGTAATGATTTTCTACATGATTATCCCAAACAACCAAGGGAGAACAGAGTTTTAGATATAAGTTTTCTTTGGAAAATGCTGAACTCTCTGCCCAGACTCAGTAAAAATACTTCATCATTTGTATCGTTAAGCATTGAACAGAGCAGATTCATGACTGGAAATAGCACAGGAACCAGTGCCTGGGTAGAAACTGTGACTGACAAATTGCTGGAGGCTTAGTGCAGACAACTCAGAGAGTTAAAAATTCCAATGGGATTCAGTCATGCAGGGCACCCACAGGACTGTGAGATTTATCTCCAGGAGTCTGACCAGATTCCCACAGTATATTCTGGAGAGAAATCCCCTTGGTTTTCCTTCAAGGGGAGAGGAAAAGGAAGCATTTTGAAATGCACCAGAGCATTGCCCTTCTCTCTCTTTTAAGTTTCTTCCTGAAGTGCACTGTTTCAATACGTTACCTGCACCTGAAACCTTGTCTCAACTCTTGCTCCTAGGTAACCTCAGAATGTGTTAGGAATGGGGTAGGTAGCAGGCTCTAAGGATGATATTCAGGAGCTGAGTCACCTGATGGCCAGCTGAGTCACTCCTGAAGTAGTGAGATCCATCCATCTCATAACCATCATGACCATACGACTTCGTCATTTTAGTGACTTTCACTTTCACTTCAGCGAGTTAGCGAGTTAGCACAGACTGAGTAACACTAGGGTACCTGACATCGGATGGTCCGAGGAGACAGGTACCCTAAAAGGTCCGTTCTCATGACCTCATCCAACGGTAAAGGAAAAGGTCCCCTAGAAAGCCTGGGTTCCTAACTTGAGCCCAGAAGACGTGACATCCGTCTGCGAAAATGGCAGACTCGGTGGTCCCTTCAGTCATTTTGGTAATACCAAGAGGTTAACTCCGACTAATCCAATACTAGACCTTCCTCTTCGTCACCGATACGTTATATAGACCGTAAACTCTCTATACACTCTTCATCATTAATGTTCCAAACACCTTAACGTATCAACAACGACTTGTGCTAGTCACAAAGATTCACTTCTCTTTTATCCGATTTCTACTAGTGAGTAGTTAAGTTTCGTTTTACACTTATGAATTCTAGGATGTTTATGAATTCTAAGATTTTTATAGGAGGTTTCTTAGTCTGTACTGAACCACTGATTTGTTGTTGTTTTTCCCGAATCCACCCGTACTTCACTTGAGAGAATTCCTTTGGTTAGCTTTTCCACCCAGTAGACCCCTTTAATCATAACCAACGAAGACCTACGGTTTCATCTATGAGTGCGACTAAATATACCCGGTAGTCCTGAAATTTGGAACAGGTCAAACCATCGTGATGGGTGTACACCGAATCATTCCGAACACCATTGAATCAAAGGGTTGGTCTTTAGTTTGAACTCGGGGGATGTGACCTTCACGTCTCAGAATGAGTGACCTGATGGTCCCTTAAGGGATTAAAATATGGTTCTAATCTATTTTAATTCGTTTTAAAAAAAAATTCAACTTTTTAGTCACTCTAGCCACATTTCAAGCAGCCACATATAGTTAGTAGCTGCCACACAGACCACTACAGTTGTAGAACATTTCCATAATCAGAGAAAATGAATGAGAAAAGAAGGCTCAACTCAGCCTCTTCTAGTTGGAAAGCTACTTTTAAGACGTAATAAGATAGAAAAAGTGTTAGTCACTCAATTGTGTTCCACTCTTTGCTACCCCAAGGACTGTAACCTGCCAGGTTCCTTTGACCATGGAATTCTCCAGGCAAAAATATTGGAGTGGGTAGCCATTCCCTTCTCCAGGGGATCTTTCTGACCCAGGGATTAAATCCAGGTCTCACATATTGCAGGCAGATTCTTTACTGTCTGAGACACCAGGGAAGACGGCTGCCATGAAATTAAAAGATGCTTGTTCCGTGGAAGGAAAGCTATGACAAACCTAAACAGCATGTTAAAAAGCAAAGACATCACTTTGCTGACAAAGGTTCGTATAGTCAAAGCTATGGTTTTTCCAGTAGTCACGTATAGATGTGAGAGGTGGACCACAAAAAAGGCTTAGCAATGAAGAATTAGTGCTTTTGAACTGCGGTGCTGGAGAAGACTCTTGAGAGTCCCTGGACAGCAAGGAGATCAAACCAGTCAACCCTAAAGGAAACCAACCCTGAATATTCATTGGAAGGACTGATGCTGAAGCTTAAACTCCAATACTTTGGCCACCTGATACAAAGAGCCAACTCACTGGAAAAGACCCTGATGCCAGGAAAGATTGAGGGCAAAAGGCGAAGGGGGCAACAGATGATGAGATGGTTGAATGCCATCACTGACTCAATGGACATGAATTTGTGCAAACTTCGGGAAAGAGTAAAAGACAGGGAAGCCTAATGTGCTGCAGTTCATGGGGTCGCAAAGAGCTGGACACAACTTGGTGACCGAACACACACACATAGACAAGACAGAGGACAGACTGTGGACACAGTAGGGGAAGGAGAGGGAGGGACTAATTGAAAGAGTAAGATCCTACAAGGCAGCACTTAAGTCATCATTGGATCAGGACCTAATCATAAGAGAAGCAGAATTTCAGAAAATATTTCATTTTCAACCCTAGAAAATTTCCTCTGCCAAAGTCAGGGCCCTGAGATGCAAAGAATGAGACCCTGAGACTTGGGTTAAGGATTCTAGTTAGATCCTGCTCGGAACCTTGAACCCCTGTATGTCTGAATCCTCTGAGCCTGCAGAAATGCTTCATTCATTCTTGTTAGAAGATGACACTGTTTTGCTTGAAGCATATGCAGATGTTTCAAATAGATGGGCATTACAAAACAATACTTGCCCTGCTCAGGATCTGCCACCAACTTGTGTCCTGGAAACCAGATTAATAACTAGAGTAAAATCCCAACATAATTGGGGAGGAGGGGCATTGGGTTTGCTAAGATAGGAGAGAAATGAGGAACAAATGAGCTGTAGCATCTCAGTAACAATGCAGAGGTCCAAAACTGGGATCATGTACAAGGAAGAAGATCCTGAGGATGCTGAATCTTGGGGAACAGGATATAAAGCAGCCTAAAGGAGAGTTGTTGATACAGAGGCACTCTCCTATAACATTGGATTTAAAACTTACTAGTAAGGATCTTGATATTCAGTTCTAATAAGTTTCTGTGATGGTTCTTAGAAGCTTTCTAAAAGGAACGTCCTGTGTTAAATGAAGTAGAAAATTCAACAGCTAATTATATTACCAGAGATGGCCCTGAGGACATTCCATTTACCAAAACAATACAAAATGTAATGGTGAGGATTGGCTGCAGCAGCAGGGAGATGCTCAGTTCTCTGTAAGAAGAGGCCGAGAGTTAGAAATTGTGTAACAGAACTAGGCTACTAGGCTCCCTAATAGCAACTTTATAATCCTGGAATAGGAGGCCAGGTGGCAGCACCTAATTGTCAGAAGCAAGGTGGGTGGGTGTAAGTATTCTCTTGAGTAGCAAGGGACCAGCAGCTAGGGAAGCCTCGCCCACAGTAATCTATAGAAGATGGTATGTCCAGAAGCAAAATAGGGATCTGACAAAGGTTTAACCTAATTTAAACAGTTCATCGGTGATATATATTACTGGATCAGCAAAATGTTAAGATTAGTGGCCCCAGTGGGAAGACATAATCCCTTACCTAGTTTCCAGATCTAAGACAGTTCTCAGACTAAGAACCCATCAGTTACAGAACCCAGATACCTTAAGAAGAACACTGCAATACAACAGCAAGTGTGTGCCACAGTTATTTCCCCAGTCGCTTCCAAGAACGCTGCAATACACCAGCAAGTGTGTGCCATAGAACAGCAAGTGTGTGCCACAGTTATTTCCCCAGTCGCTCCCAAGAACGCTGCAATACACCAGCAAGTGTGTGCCACAGTTATTTCCCCAGTCGTTCCCAGGAACGCTGCAATACAACAGCAAGTGTGTGCCATAGTTATTTCCCCAGTCGCTCCCAAGAACACTGCAGGGAAATGGTGATTTCCCTGGTACATAAATACATTGTTGGAGTGGACATACTCAGCAGTGGGCAGAACCCTCACATTGGTATCCTGACCTATGAAAGGAAAACGATTATGACAGGTCCAAGCGGAAACCCTTGATATTCCCTCCTCATCCTTGGAAGACTGTAAATTAAAAACAATATTGCTCTAGTGGGGATGACAGAGATTAGTACCATTATATGGTACTCACTGTATTCATATGTATTTGTCTTCTCTGACCTCTAAATTACAAGAATAATATCTCAAACTTAACTAAGTAGTAATCCTAGTTGTAACTAATGAAGTGGATGTGGTATCATTGTTATAGCAGATTAACACAGACCTTATTAAGTGGTATGTGGCTGTTAATCTGACAAATGTATTAATTTTCAATACCCAGCAAGCAGGATGAGCATTAGCAGTTTGCTTTTACATGGAATGGACAACAGTATACATTAATGGTCTTGCACCAGAATGAAGCTAACCCTGTCACACTCCGTTATGTTGTAGTTGTTCAGTCACCAAGTTGTGTCCAACTCTTCTTGATCCCATGGACTGCAAGATGCCAGGCTTCCCTGTACACTCCATTATAACATAATGGAAAATACCTAGACCATCTGGACTTCCCAAAGAACATCTATCTTATTATTCTATGACATCAGACATTTCATGTTAGTTGAACTTAAACTGTGTAAGAAATGGGCAAGTACTCTGTACACCTTGATAAGACACATGCACTCCAGAGTATAGGAGAAAAACCCTATGAAAATTCAGGCCTACCCATGTCAGTGAAGTTTTTAGGGGCCCAGTAGTTGGGGGCTTGCTGAGACATCTCCTCCAAATTAAATATTGAAACCTATTTCAGGTACAGGTTTAATTTTCCTGCCTAAAGTGTCTTAGACAACATTAGTATACAAAGAATCATCAGATAAAGTGAGCAATATTACCAAAGAGACGTGATAGTGGACCCAGAAACAATGAGCGTCACTGGCCCTATCACACACTACATTCCTCCAAACCTGCAGGCCAGATAGAGAAGTGGAACAGATTTACAAATGCACAGTATCATGTATGGATGGGCATGATTCTTCAGGATTGGTTTCACACAAATCAATGGCCATTGTATGGGGACAGTTTCCAAATAGGGAAAAGAAACCCAGGTTATGGATGTAGGAATATCTCTCTCCAGTAGTACCCCAAGTACTTTCTGTCACTGCAGCTCCATGCTTTCTTTACAGGCTTGGCATTTCTATATAGTTTGCTTAGAGAAAATGCTTCCAGAGAGGAACACAGTATTAAAAATCTTATTATACGGGGAAGGCAATGGCACCCCACCCCAGTACTCTTGCCTGGAAAATCCAATGGACGGTAGTAGCCTGGTGGGCTGCAGTCCATGGGGTCGCTAACAGTCGGACAGACTGAGTGACTTCACTTTCACTTTTCTCTTTCATGCATTGGAGAAGGAAATGGCAACCCACTCCAGTATTCTTGCCTGGAGAATCCCAGGGATGGGGGAGCCTGGTGGGCTGCCGGTGGGCTGCCATCTATGGAGTCACACAGAGTCGGACACGACTGAAGTGACTTAGCAGCAGCAGCAGCAGCATTCACACTTGGATTGCATTTGTGATCAGAATAAATGTCTAAAATCTTTAAAAAAAAAAAAAAANGGAAATGGCAACCCACTCCAGTATTCTTGCCTGGAGAATCCCAGGGATGGGGGAGCCTGGTGGGCTGCCGGTGGGCTGCCATCTATGGAGTCACACAGAGTCGGACACGACTGAAGTGACTTAGCAGCAGCAGCAGCAGCATTCACACTTGGATTGCATTTGTGATCAGAATAAATGTCTAAAATCTTTAAAATGCAATACAGTAAATACTTAGAAGATGAAGGGCTACACAGCAGTCATGAAGCATGACTTTCCTCGGGGATTTCTCTGCCTGGTTTTGTTTTCTTAGTCAAACAACAAAAAACGCTTGGAGATTGCTGTTTCTTTAAAAAGATAAATAAACCAAGGAGTTGCTGGAGAAAGTTCCAGCCATGGTAAGGCCCGCAGGGCTCTGCTCTGCCCAACAATGACTGCTTGGGGACCCAGTCCTGTGACTTCTGAGCTGAGGAAATGGAGATGAAGAGAACCCAATGGATGCATTTAGACTCAGATAACCACACAGAACACTGTTCCAACCCCCAGGCGAGTGTGTCAAACTGGGAAGGCGCAGGAAGCTAAATAAAACTCACATGGTTGGCAACGGTTCACTTTCATGCATTGGAGAAGGAAATGGCAACCCACTCCAGTGTTCTTGCCTGGAGAATCCCAGGGACGGCGGAGCCTGGTGGGCTGCCGTCTTTGGGGTTGCACAGAGTTGGACACGACTGAGGCGACTTAGCAGCAGCAGCAGGTCATGTTAGCATCCTTTTTTTTTTTTCCCATCATCCCCTACCACATTTCTATGAGGAATGCAGCCTTATCTCTCTTGTTCCTCATTCTACCCCTGCTAGGAATTGTGAATGGTCAGGCATACGCACTCAAACAGCATCAGCTGAATGAGTTACATGGCAGAATGACACTAAGATCAACATAAACATATTAGGGAATAGAATGGAAAACTGACAAATTTTGAAGTTGGGCCGCCGAACTTCAAAGAAACTAAACTTCCCATTTCTGATGAGGGCTTTAAACTCTGTCTCCAGAAATCAGAGTTCAACGCTCACACTTCTTAGCTGTGAGGGATACTTAGATGGAAATGTTCCAGAAGCCTGGAACAGGCAAGAGCATGCTGCTGGCCTTCCTCCTGCTCTTTCTTTCTTTGAAAATATTTATTTATTTGTTTGCCATGTTTGGCCATGCTGGGTCTTCGTCACCACCTGCCGGCTTTCTCTAGTGGTGGCTACTCTCTAGTTGCCGTGCATGGACTTAGCACTGTGATGGCTTCTTGCTGCAGAGCACAGGCACTCCAGGAGCTGTGGTGCCCGGGCTTAGCTGCCCTGCGGCATGTGGGGGTCTGCCCAGACCAGGGATGGAACCGGTGTCCCCTGCACTGGCAGGTGGATAACCACTGGACCACCAGGGAAATCCTGTTACTTCCTTTTTTAAATGCATTATTACCTCTGTATAACTATGAGCCAGAACTTAAGAGAGGGGATGGCCATGCTGGGGAAAGTATCTTGCATGCCTCAGTTTGTATGTAGACCTAGATTTGCTTTAACTTTGGATTTACATTGCTGGTTTTTTTAGCTGTCTACTGCACAACCTCAGAAGGGTCTTTCCTGTCATATTTTTAACTTTCTAAAATAGTGGTAAATATACATAATATAAAATTTATCATTTTAACCATTTTTCAGTGTACAGTTCCGTGGCATTAAGTGAATTCACACTGCTGTACAATGACCATGGTCTATCACAGGACTCTTTCATCATCCCAGACTGATACTCTGTACCCATTAAATCATAACTCCCCATTCCCTCCTCCCCTCAGTTCTATTTTATGTCTCAATAAATTTGACTGTCTAGGTCCCGAATATAAGTGGAATCATACAGCAGTTTTCCTTTTAGGTTTGACTTATTTCAATTAGCATAATGTTTTCAAGGTTCATCCATGTATCATGGAAAGAATTCCCTTCCTTTTTTAAGCCTGAATAATATTCCATTTTATGTATAGACCACCTTATCCTCCCCTCAGTTCTATTTTATGTCTCAATAAATTTGACTGTCTAGGTCCCGAATATAAGTGGAATCATACAGCAGTTTTCCTTTTAGGTTTGACTTATTTCAATTAGCATAATGTTTTCAAGGTTCATCCATGTATCATGGAAAGAATTCCCTTCCTTTTTTAAGCCTGAATAATATTCCATTTTGTATATAGACCACCTTTTCTTTATCCATTCACCCACTGATGATCTGTGGGTTGTTTCCCTCTTCGGGTATTATGAATAATACTGTTATGAACATTGGTGTATAAACATCTGTTCGATACCTTATTTTCAATTTTTCTGAGTACATACAAATCAGTACCAAGATACCAGTCTGGTTTACATCAGCTAGACATACCAGGAAAGAGCTCCTGACTTACACATGTCTTACTTGAGAACCTCCCTGACATGTAAAACATAGTGGAATTCAGGAGTTGCTCTTCTGCAGTTCCTGGAGGTCTGTGTTTGCCACCACTGGGATCATGAGGATTGTGGACTCTAACTTGTTATTAATAATGGGACAGCTAGAACTCACCTCTCTTCTGCTTTCATCTTCCTTCTTTTTCTTGACACCAGAACTATATGTGTGCCACAGTCCCTTTAGCTAGCTGGCATCATGTCAAGAGTTCCTGTTTTCACTAGAGGATTGCATTTCTTCAGAAGCAGAGGAGTTTCAGTTGGAACACTGCATGACTCTGCAAACGGAAGCAATGCTCTTTCACATCTGTCCAACTAATCCTGTCCATTCCATCTTTTAGCTAACTCAAAATCAATCCTTCCTCCTTGCCTCCTCTGCCTTAGGTCAAAAATTTCACCAAGACCACTGCAATGGGCTGAGTTAGTCTCTGCTACAGTCAGGATTTCTGCCCCACCCTTTGCCGGGGTCCAGCCCCCACAGGATCCAGGGAAACCCGAAGGAGAAACGGCGTCGGCGATTGTGATTGATATAGAGAGAGACAGACAAGAATGTTGTAGATAAGAAAATAGAGAATAGAAGAAAAGAGGCTGATGTTCCTTGGTTTATACAGAAAATCAATAAAGTCTCAAGACAAGAGACTTGCACCGTCTACGTGAGGCCGCAGGTGCCCTCCTGGTCTCCAGAGGGACTGAAGGCGCAGGGCGCCTTCCCGTTCAGGTCTTAGAAACCCAGGCAAATAAGTAGACACGGCGGATTTCTGTACTCCAGATGGGAACTAGCCTGAAAGAAAGAGAAAGAGGAGGAAAATGATTGACACGAGGAGATCAAGCTGCTTTGATGAGCGAGATCCATAGCTTTATTTTTAAACGGTACTTATATACTTCTTTTGTACATAGAGGGAAATGAAAGATGCAAGGTCATACAAAGTCAGCCCAACATTCCAGCAGTTTTGCCCTTATCGAAACCAGGATATTTCTGCATACCTTTTCCACAAATGATGTTGTGTACAGTATCTTCTGGCCTTGGAGGCCTGTGAACATTTTACGACCCTCTTTTGATAAAGGCTGCTCAACCAGAAAACTTATTTTCCCTCAAAGTGTTTTTTCTTTATATTTCTAATCTATGTCAGC
>SJYX01015330.1:127050-137486 GCA_006410675.1 Oreotragus oreotragus | reverse complement strand
CTCCCTCAGAGTCCATAAGTCCGCTCTACACATCTGTATCTCTTTTGCTGTCTTGCATACAGGGTCCTCATTACCATCTTTCTCTTTATATTTCTAATCTATGTGAACCTCAGAAAAATGCCAGAGTTACATTTTTCACAGAGCAAAGGTGCAGTGAGTTACAAGAAAGAACCAGTTAGCTCAAAAGTCTGATATGGTTAAATTCAAGGCTACACTTGTTTTTCTTACATTCTCACTATGTTAACTAATGCATTCCCAGGTGCACAGTGGACAAGAGATATGGGAACTTAGCAACAAGCATTGGCCCAATAATGAAATCCTACACCAGCACTAGCACTACTCTAATAACTTTTAACTCTTTCAAAGGCTCTATGTTTTAAGCTTTCCGTGCTTCTCACAGTTAGGAGGCTGTAAATAATTGTATGCATAGCTGCAAGAGTCTGGGTATACCCACCAAGCAAGCTAGAATGATAACAGAGGGGGGTTGTTTTGAAATATTCCTCTCATGTCCAGGAGACTTATTAGCTATAGCCCTGAGTTGATTTTCTCCAGGGTCAGGGTTAGCCCCCTGTTAATGTCAGAGGAGTTGGTGAAAGTCATGAAATAGTAAAACAGACAGATTCTGGTTTGGGGGTAGATGCTTGAGAAAGCCTAGGGAGCCCCTTGAGTTCTGAAGCCTTGGTTAACAGTTCTCTTCCACATGACCTTGTCACGGGTGGGATCGCCCATGGCGGCTCCCGGCAGAAGATGTTTTGAGGGTGGGGGATGGGAGGGGAGTGCTTGTCTGTGGACAAAGCAGCAGGTTTGTTCCAGTTTTAGAATTTGGAGGAGAGTTCTGTTAGCTCCTCACCAAGATTTCCCAACCCTTCTAGCACAAATGCTCAAAGTTCTGTTGTGATTGTTAACCTGGATAGAAGTGGATTTAAGTGGTTAAATATCAATTTGAAGTTAACAACCTGAGACTCGACCATATCCATAGAAATTACCTAAATCAGCAGCTTGAGGTTCGTTTCACACAGAGAGGGAGAGGAATTAGACCGGAGATTTGCTATTGATTCTCGGCTGCTGCTGCCTCCTCAGCTCCACTGATGGGTACTGGGGACATGTTTTTATTTTTGTCTACTCTGAACTCATCCTTTCTTACAATGTGTCCTGGTACTACCAGCTTCCTCTCTGCCTCCTCCTATCAAAACAAACAAAACAAAAAAATTTCCTCGCTTCACTAGATGCCGCTTCTGCTTTGTTTCTTGACTTTCAAAATTTTTATTCTTACTGATTTTTTTATGGTGGTAAGATTGAGTAAAGGGAAATGTCTCCAGAATTCAACACAAGAGTATCATATTGTGAACTCCCTAACAGTCAGCTCCATTATATGACAGAATAAAATCCCAGGAGGTATAGTAAGAGGGCAGTCATCTGCATTACTTAAAACTCAACTGGACAAAGCGTCATGGAAAACGTGCTACCAGGACTGTCAGAGCTTCAGCCAAATGAGAATGAAGAAAGTGAACATAAAAGATTTCGCTTCTATCCTCATTTCATAGGCTGAATTCTGAAGCCCCTGCTAAAATCAGCTATATGTGTGCTTATTTGCTCAGTCATATCTGACGCTTTGCCATCCCATGGTCTGTAGACGGCCAAGCCTCTCTACTCGTGGGATTCTCCAGGCAAGAATACTACAGTGGGTTGCTTTTTGCTTCTCCAGGTTATCTCCCCAACCCAGGGATCAAACCAGGATCCCTTGCATTGCAGATGGATTCTTTACTGTCTGAGCCATCTGGGAAGTCCAAAATCAGCCATTATCTATAAACAAAAACTTTCTTGTTTCACTGCTGCCACATTCCTTATACTAGGGGTAAAAGCAATTCTTCCTTCAGTGATCAAGAAGCAGCATAGATGCTCAGTTAAAAATTTTCAGATCCAAGTTCTAATTCTGGGCCTGTTCCCAATTCTGTAGCAATCCTATGGAAATGATATGGAAAAGGTCAGTATGTAACACTTCTACAAATGTACCTAATTATATTATACTTCTCTTCCCACAAATTTTATCCACAAATCAGTAATGCTTTCATCCCACAAAAAAATAAAAAAACTATTTTCTGATTACAAGGTATTATAGCAATTACTCTGAGTCTATTTATGTATTTCTTTCTTTGTTGTTTTTTTTTTTTTTTAATATATATCAGCTGAAAGTCTGGCTCCAGACCAAAATCCTATGTGATCCTTTAGCCTAGTCATTGGCAATTCCAGAGCTTTGCTTGGCAGGCCCAGGGGGGCGGGGGGCAGGGGGGGGAAGGTAGCTGTCCTCCCCATGCGGACTTGGTGATTGTCAGGGCGTTTTCTTCAAGGACTGGAGCAAGCTGTATTCAAGGACTCAGGCTCAGGAGCTTGTATTCAGAGGTTTCCATGTTGAAAGCCTCTGCTGAGGCACTTCCTAGGAGATTTTGCCAACACCTCGTCATCAGAGGTCTTTCCTCACTCTGACTGGGTTTATCTTCATGCCTGCCTCTTCCTTCCCTTTGATCCTAAGTCTTGTAAAAAGGTGGGAGCCTTTTCTGCAGAGCTCCTCCGTAGTGAGATGGTTCCCTCCTCTGTGCTACATGTCATCTGAGCCAATCTAAGGCCCATTCTGTGGGGAAGATGGAACATTGTGGAGCTGATACATTTTTGTAAATCTCTTGCCTCTACTGTCTCAGAAGGGAAGAAAGGCTTGATTGCTAACTTCTGATTTGACCCACTGTCTCCTCATCCGACCGAACCAGCATTACATGACAGTAAAGAAAACTTTGTGACCCCAATTATGTAAGCTGCATGCATCAATATTTTGAGGTAAATGTGTGTCCCTGTTGCATAGCAGTCTAGGTACAAGGAAAGGTGAAGTGGCTTTTTATGACAATGGTATAAGTATGGTAAATATGGCCCTCATCCCTCCAAAAAAATTCAATTAAAAAATACTATGTTTTGATAAGCCAAAGTACCATATGCATAGCTCTCATAGTTTATGGAACTCTGTGAAAGACAAAATAATGTTCCCTCCAGAGATGTCCACATCCTAATCCTGGATCCTGTTATTTTGTGTGTGTGTATGTGTGTGCTTGCACGCTCAGTCAGTTCAGTTCATTCACTCAGTCGTATCCAACACTTTGTGACCCCAAGAACTACAACATGCCAGGCTTCCCTGTCCATCATCAGCTCCCAGAGCTTACTCAGATTCACGCTCATCAAGTTGGTGATGCCATCCAACCATCTCACCCTCTGGCATTACCTTCTCCTCCTGCCTTCAATGTTTCCCAGCATCAGTATCTTTTCCAGTGAGTCAGTTCTTCGCATCAGATGGCCAGAGTATTGGAGTTTCAGCTTCAGCATCAGTCCTTCCAATGAATATTCAGGACTGATTTCCCTTAGGCTGGATTGGTTGGATTTCTTTGCTGTCCAAGGGACTTTCAAGAGTCTTCTCCAACACCACAGTTCAAAAGCATCAATTCTTTGGTGCTCAGCTTCCTTTATAGTCCAATTCTCACATCCATACATGATTACTGGAAAAACAATAGCTTACTACATGGACCTTTGTTGGCAAAGTAATGTCTCTGCTTTTTAATATACTGTCTAGGATAGTCATAGCTTTTCTTCCAAGGAGCAAGCATCTTTTAATTTCATGGCTGCAGTCACCATCTGCAGTGATTTTGGAGCCCAAGAAAATAAAGTCTGTCACTGTTTCCATTGTTTCNTGTTGGCAAAGTAATGTCTCTGCTTTTTAATATACTGTCTAGGATAGTCATAGCTTTTCTTCCAAGGAGCAAGCATCTTTTAATTTCATGGCTGCAGTCACCATCTGCAGTGATTTTGTAGCCCAAGAAAATAAAGTGTGTCCCTGTTTACATAATTTCCCCATCTATTTGCCATGAAGTGATGGGACCAGATGCCATGATCTTCGTTTTTTGAATGTTGAGTTTTAAGCCAGCTTTTTTACTTTCCTCTTTCACTTTCATCAAGAGGCTCTTTATTTCCTCTTCACTTTCTTCCATAAGCTTGGTGTCATCTGCATATCTGAGGTTACTGATATTTCTCTCTGCAATCTTGATTCCAGCTTGTGATTCATCCAGTCTGGAATTTCACATAATGTACTCTGCATAGAAGTTAAATAAGCATGGTGACAATATACAACCTTGACATACTTCTTTCCCAATTTGGAACCAGTCCATTGTTCCATATCCAGTTCTAACTTGCTTCTTGACCTGAATACAGATTTCTCAGGAGGCAGGTAAGGTGGTCCAGTATTCCCATATTTAAGAATTCTCCACAGTTTGTCATTATCCACATAGTCAAAGGTTTTAAGTCAATGAAGCAGAAGTAGATGTTTTTCTTGTATTCTCTTGCTTTTTCTGTGATCTAACGGACATTGACAATTTGATCTCTGGTTCCTCTGCCTGTTCTAAATCCAGCTAGACCATCAGGATGTTCTCAGTTCATGTACTGTTGAAGACTAGCTTGAAGAAATTTCAGCATTACTTTGCTAGCGTGTGAGATGAGTGCAACATTGCAGTAGTTTGAACGACAGAGGACGAAATGGTTGGATGGTGTCACCAACTCGATGGTCATGTGTTTGAGCAAGCTTCAGGAGTTGGTGATGGACAGGGAAGCCTGGCATGCTGCAGTCCATGGGGTCGCAAAGAGTCAGCTACTGAGCTGAACTGAACTTGAACATTCTTTGGCATTGTCTTTCTTTGGGATTTGTGTGAAAACTGACCTTTTCCAGTCCTGTGGCCACTGCTCAGTTTTCCAAATTTTCTGGCATATTTAGTGTAGCTTTTTCACCACATTATCTTTTAGGATTTGAAGTAGCTCAGCTGGAATTCCATCACCTCCATTAGCTTTGTTCATAGTGATGCTTCCTAAGGCCCACTTGACTTCACACACTAGGATATCTGGCACTACGTGAGTGATCACACCATCGTGGTTAACTGGGTCATTGAGATCTTTTTTGTATAGTTCTGTGTATTCTTGCCACCTCTTCTTAATATCTTCTGCTTTTGTTAGGTCCATACCATTTCTGTCCTTTATTGTGCCCATTTTGCATGAAATGTTCCCTTGGTATGTCTAATTTTCTTGAAGAGATCTCTAGTCTTTCCCATTCTGTTATTTTCCTCTATTTCTCTGCATTGATCACTGAGGAAGCATTTTTATCTCTCCTTGCTATTTGGAACTTTGCATTCAAATGGGTATATCTTTCCTTTTCTCCTTTGCCTTTAGCTTCTCTTCTTTTCTCATCTATTAGTAAGGTCTCCTCTGTCAGCCTTTATGCCTTTTTCCATCCCCCCCGCCGCACCCCGGGAATGGTCTTGATCACTGTCTCCTATACAGTGTCGTGAACTTCTGTCTATAGTTTTTCAGGCACCGTGTCTATCAGATCTAATCCCTTGAATCTATTTGTCACTTCCACTATATAATCGTAAGGGATTTTATTTCAGTCATACATGAATTGTTTAGTGGTTTTTGCACTTTCTTCAATTTAAATCTGAATTTGGCAATAAGGAGTTCATGATCTGAGCCCCAGTCAGCTCCTGGTCTTGTTTTTGCTAACCATATAGAGCTTCTCCATCTTCAGCTGCAGAGAATATAATCAGTCTGATTTCAGTATTGACCACGTGATGATGTGCATGTGTAGTCATCTCTTGTGTTGTTGAATGAGGATGTTTACTATGACCAGTGTGTTCTCTTGGCAAAACACTGTTAGCCTTTGCCCTGCTTCATTTTGTATTCCAAGGCCAAATTTGCCTTTTACTCCAGGTATCTCTCGATTTTCTACTTTTGCATTCCAGTCCCCTATGATGAAAAGGAAATCTTTTTTTTGGGTGTTAGCTCTAGAAGGTCTTGTAGGTCTTCATAGAACCATTTAACTTCAGCTTCTTCAGCATTACTAGTCAGGACATAGACTTGGACTACTATGATACTGAATGGTTTGCCTTGGAAACCAACGGAGATCATTCTGTCATTTTTGAGACTGCATCCAAGTACTGCATTTTGGACTCTTGTGGACTGTGAGGGCTACTCCATTTCTTCTAAGGGATTCTTGCCTACAGCAACAATGGTAAACTAAAGCAGACTCTTTCATAAGCATCCTCTCACTTAAATAGCAAAACAGCTTCTTGAAGTAGATATTATTATTATCTCTACCTGAAGAATTATATCCTATTTATGAGCTTTAGTTTGTCTATTTGGGGGAAATAATTTGCTCAGTCTTGCATAGCTCATAAAAGACGGAGCTGAAACTCAAACATAGATCAATAAATCAAATCCCTATCTTTTTTCTATGATATTTTCTGCCCTTCCCAAGTTTCTTTGGAACCTCAAAAATATTTAGATGTGTTTTATTGCTAATTCTCACTGCCTCTTACCCTAATCCTCTGTATATGCCTGGCCAACCAACCACAAACATAAATACAATGTTTTAACCAGTACCCCAGAAGCAATTCATGCTTGTCTACTAGCAAACAGCTTTAATGCACAAAGTGAAGTGAAGTGAAAGTCGCTCAGTTGTGTCCAACTCTGCGACCCCATGGACTGATAGTCCATGGAATTGTCCAGGCCAGAATATTGGAGTGGGTAGCTGTTCCCTTCTCTAGGGGATCGTCCCAACCTAGGGATCGAACCCAGGTCTCCCATATTGCAGGCAGATTCTTTACTAGATGAGCCATAAGGGAAGTCCTGTTCTCCAATACATGACGAAATAAACAGTTCATATACACAAATCTTCAACTACAATTGTTTTTAATAGATAGTAGCTCTGATGTCATGTCTTTACTTCTTATTGCTAGACTCTACCACCTAATTCTGCAAGAGAAACATGCCCCAGGACTGACTGGAAAAGAGGAACACTAACGATACTGTAGTTGCAACCATCCAAGGGGTGACACAGAAATGCCTTTGGTATTAAAGCAATATCCAGAAGTAGATAATAACTTTGAATAGAGCTCATTTACAAAGTAACCTCATATTATCCAAAACAAAGACACACACTGAGACACAGATAAATCCAGACAGACAGACAGAGAGAGAGAGAGATCTCATAGTTTTATGCTTGAGATTTAAAATGTCTCTTTGACTCTTCTCTCTCTCTCCCTTTTTTCCCCTAGGCTTGAAATTCTAATTTGCCCCAGCCTGAGGTCTCAGGCAAATTGGGCTCTGTGTTTGAAGGACATGACAAAGGTTGCATGCTGTGCTAAATCATTTTAGAATATCTCTCATGAAATTTCTTTTGGATTTTATGCAACTGGGATGAAGAAGTAAACTTTGTAACTGATCGTCATCATGATCAGTTTGAAGGACTCTGTCTTTGGCTCCCTGACCAAATCAGGTTCTACTACCATGAGGTCACACCACTTAAAGGCTTTCCCACGTGCTCTGAGAAAGCACATGTGTGGATAGGAACAACTTATGACTGATTCAAGTCAATGGAAGGTCCAAGAAATGTCTATCATCCCACTGTCATAAGCAAGAGCATGCTGTCTCTTACAAGTGACTGGTTCCTTCTACCAACCATAGATATCCATCAAAAACCTCACAGCCCTGCCCTAGAGGATGACAAGTGTAAAAATAGCAAACTGGTGGACATGGAATGAATACTCAGAATAGCATGAACACTGCTTAGGAAGAGACCATGCCTCAGTAAAAAAGTAAATCAGACCTCCACTCAGTCATCATTCAATCATGAACTGCTCTATATTCATTCTTCATGTCTCCCCAGCAGAAGGGTTCTGCTTTGATCACCTGCCCATGTAGCTTTGTGTCTCTAATCTACTGCATATCTCTTTTTCCACTTAGCAATTTCTGTATTACTGGTCCAGTCTTTTTATTTTTAACAAAGATTCATCTCAGAAAATAATTTTTTAAAAATCTCAATTTTTGTCTTTGGTTCCCTGAGAAAAGTTTGCTGTGATAAGAATAATAAAAACATTAATTCGTGTTCTCACTTAATTAAGACATCGAGCCCAGCAGGCATGTATGGATATTCACATCTTTTTCAGATGAAAAAAACTGAGCTTAAAGAAGTTAAGTATATTTCTGAAGATTATATGCACACAGACCTGGGTCTGATTCATAAGCTGCTGCTGGGCAGGGTGAGAAGGCAAGACTGGTTTTCACAGTTGGTGATTTCTTTGAGCCATATGTGTCCAAGCCCTTCCCATTTCATAACCACTACTATGATGAATGAGGACTGGGCTCAGGGAAAGTGAATGGAGATCCATTCTTAAAATGAGAAGGAGCCCAATGAAAAGGCCAGGCAGACTGCTAAACTGAGTTATCAGTCTAAATGCTTTAGACAGACAGAATTTGGACTCAAAGCTAATGATATAAAAATTAGCCCCCAAAGATAAAAGCTGAGGCAGAACAGGCAGAAGTTTAGAGGTAGAGCCTGGATTCATTCCCTAGGCTGATTGGCACCAAGATGACATGTAATTATAGTGAAACAATATCTAAGAAGACAGATTAAAATAGATGAAATATAATAAACAAGAAAATAAACTAAGGCTGACCTGTACTCCATATGGACAGTGTAGTTTGGTGACTTGCAGGAAAGTTGATATAATACAGAAAAATATTTTTTTAAAATACTTTTTCATGGATATCAGGAAAAAATGAAGTTGAAATAGTATGTTTAACTCATAATTTTATATTTTCAATGAGGCTAAGTTTGGGGAGAGAGAGAAAGAAAAAATTTGAAGATAATGTCAGGAAGTACTGCTAAGTAAATGTGTGATAAAATTATAGCAATTTGGATAAGGCAAAAGTTATTAAGCTCTTATGAGAATACTCTCTGAAAAGAGGAAAATCCTTTATAAATCAATATAATTGCAATAATTCCAACTAAAAGAAACATGACTATATGCTTAATTAAGCAGTACTTCTTGTGATTTCTCTTACAAACTCACCAGTGTGCTGGTTCCTTTAATGTTTGACAACACAGGGGAAGATAGAATACCTACTATCTATCATGATGAAACAAATAGTCTTGTGAAGGCAAGATAAAGTCCATAGAAAATTTGGCAAAAAAAAAAATGTTGAGTGTGAATTTGAGAGGCTCAGGTGGTAAATCAGGCACAAGAAGAAAAACACATGGAAAAGACCAGAGAGGTTTCATGGAATGGAGGAAATATAGTCTGCCCCTTGAAGGATATATTGAATTTGCCTAAGTGTGGAGGAAAGAACAGTATAGGAGAGTAAACAGTGTTATTTAAGATGAAATTAGTAGACTGCACTTTTTTAGAGATGTAGAAATGAGGTAGATAGTAAGTAGACATTAAAGAAGTAAGCTATATTGGGGAAAGTAATCTAACCAAAATTAATGTGTCCAAGTAATTCAGCCAACATAAAGGCTGTGCTCATTTCACATGCTAGCAAAATCCTCCACGCTAGCTAAATTCCGTAGTATGTGAATGGAGAACTTCCAGATGTACAAGCTGCGTTTAGAAAAGGCAGAGGAACCAGACATCAAATTGCCGACGTCTGTTGGATCACAGAAAAAGCGAGAGATTTCCAGAAACAAACAAACGGAAAAAAAAAGTCTGCTTCATTGACTACACTAAAGCTTTTGACTATGTGGATCACAGCAAAATGTGGAAAATTCTTAATGGGATGGGAATACCAGACCACCTTACCTGCCTCCTGAGTAACCTGTATTCAGGTCAAGAAGCAACAATTCGAACTTGAACTGAAACAATAGACTAGTTCAAACTAGGAAAGGAGTATGTCAAGACTGTATACTGTCACCCTGCTTATTTAAATTCTCTGCAGAGTACATCATGTGAAATGCCAGCTGGATGACTCACAAGCTGGAAACAAGATTGCTGGGAGAAATATCAACATCAGATATACAGATGATGCCTCTCTAATGACAGAAAGTGAAGAGGAACTAAAGACCTTTTGATGAAAGTGAAAGAAGAGAGCGAAAGAGGTACTTTAAAACTCAGCTTTCAGTAAACGAAGATTATGATATCTGGTCCCATCACTTCTTGGCAAATTGATGGGGATAAAGTGGAAACAGTGGCATATTTTATCTTGTTGAGCTCCAAAAATCATTGTTGATGGTGACTGCAGCCATGAAATTAGAAGACACTTGCTCCTTGGAAGGAAAGTTTTGACAAACCTAGACAATGTATTAAAAAGCAGAGACATCACTTTGCTGACAGAGGTCTGTCTAGTCAAATCTCTGGTTTTTCCAATAGTCATGTATGTATGTGAGAGTTGAGCCATAAAGAAAGCTGATCACTGAAGAATTGATGCTTTCGAATTGTGGTGTTGGAGAAGATCCATGAGAGTGAGAGGGTAACAGGCAGGAAGGCCAGGGGTCTCCAAAGGGAGGAAATAGCCTGCAAGTGTCAGACATTTTATCTCTCATAAGTGGCAGGAGGAAACAAACTAGCGATATTTTTTCCTTC
>SJYX01015330.1:101856-125339 GCA_006410675.1 Oreotragus oreotragus | reverse complement strand
GGACAGACTGAGCGACTTCACTTTCACTTTTCTCTTTCATGCATTGGAGAAGGAAATGGCACCCACTCCAGTATTCTTGCTTGGAGAATCCCAGGGATGGGGGAGCCTGGTGGGCTGCCGTCTATGGGGTCACACAGAGTCGGACACAACTGAAGTGACTTAGCATCAGCAGCAATCTATGTAAATGAAACTATGTGTATGGTGATCTGCCCTTCTTCAAGATTCAAGTTAATCATTTTATGGCCCAAGATAAACCATTTGGAGCCAAGGTTATCCCAAAATACATCTTATGGGTGAGGGGCCTGGTGCCATTCTAAGTTTTGAGACATTCCTTTCTTTCATTAACAGACTGCTGGTGACTATATAACATCCAGCTAAAGACTATCAGGGGGGTACTCTTTCTGCCCCCTTCTGATGCCTATGTCAGAAGCTTTCTCTATCTCCTTTATACTTTAATAAAACTTTATTACACAAAAGCTCTGAGTGATCAAGCCTTGTCTCTGGCCCCAGATCAAATTCTTCTCCTCCGGGGGCCAAGAATCCCGGCGTCATAATTCAACAACAACCTTTCAAGAGTCCCTGGACAGCAAGGAGATCCAATCAGTCAATCCTAAAGGAAATCAACCCTGAATATTCATGGAAAGACTGATGCTGAAACTGAAGCTTCAATGCTTTGGCCACCTGATGTGAAGAGCTGACTCATTGGAAAAGATCCTGATACTGGGAAAGGTTGAAGGCCAGAGGAGAAGGGGTGCAACAGAGGATGAAATGATTGGATAGCATCACTGACTCAATAGACATGAATTTGAGCAACTCCAGGAGATAATGAAGGGCAGGAAAACCTGGCATGCTGCAGTGCATGGAGTCACAAAAAGTTGGACACAACTTAGTGAATGAACACACACATGCAAAAGTTTGAGATTAGTGTCAGCTGGGGGAGTCTCTGGATTTATAGTGACATATTTTTCGCCTCACCAACTTTTCACTTCATGAATAGCTGGGCTCAAAGACTCACCTCTTTAAAACAGTCACTCTGACTGTAAAGTCTATGATGATGGAGATGAAAATACTTACTCATAAGGCCACTGAGACATGCTATAGCATATGCTATACGTCAGGCACTATACTAGAAAGCCTGAGGATATTGAAATGTCAGTTCCATTTAAGGCAATTTTCTGTCTTCAAACCAAAACAAACAAAAAAGCAAACTCACCATCTGGGAGGGAAAGCGGACAAATAAATGTCTGATTATAATGTACTATGAAAATGGTAAGGGGACAATTAAGGGCATTTCAAGGTATCATATGCAACAATTAACCAAATCACCATGGTCAGGGAAAAAGAGACAGTTAAGGGTGCTTGAGTAGTAACTGGAAAGACAAGTAGACATAAACAAAGTCAATTAAGTAGAGAAAGGTACCAAAAAGAAAGAGGGAAGACAGTATGTGAAAACAAAAATAAGAAGGAGCAATGTTCAGAGAGTAGTAAATGTTTCAGTATACTGATATATAGGCAGCACTGAAATAGAAATTAAAGAATGAAGTTAGCAAGAGAGCAGAGATACAGCTTATCAAAACATGAATTAGATTAACCTTCCTTTAGAAAAGAACTATAGATACACATTAACACACAAATACATACACAAATACATACATGTATGATATATACGGTTAGATGTTTGTATTGAAGAGCACCAGCTAAACCAGCACCTGAGCGGGCATGGTGCTTGAAATAAGGTTAATACACAAGAGGAAGGACACACTGAGTTTTTCTGGGGACGTTTTCTGGTTGGCAGTGCAGGGAATAGAGCCCCAAGCACTAACTGTCAGTTTAGCGAACTGAGGAGTCTAAAGAGTCAGAGACCAAACTCCAGGAACACGTGTACACCTGTGGCGGATTCATGCTGATGTGTGGCAAAGCCAATACAATATTGTAAAGTACTTAACCTCCAATTAAAATAAGTTTATATTTTAAAAAATATGAGTGACATTTTGGAGCAGAAGGAATCACAGAGAAACAAGTCTAAAAATCTGCATACAAATATCCTCAAGTCATTGAATAACTTCCAGATCCTTCACACAACAGGAAAAGTCCATGAAACCCAGCACAAAAGCTTAGTACATGAAAGAACAGAGCACAGATTTCTGGTGTCACTCAGAGCCGGGGTGATGAGGGGCACAGTTCAAACACTGCTGAGAGGGCCCTTGGTAAACACCTGGGGATTTGTGCTGAGACCCCAGAAGGACCTGGCATTAGAAATGAGAACGACTCCTAGGATTAAACACAAAACTAACATAGATCAATAAAGCTGAAAACTGTCCTTAAAAGGACAAAGGTCATTTACTGCAACACCACCTTTGTGACAAGAGAAAATGTGTGTTCACAGAAAGAAAACATCATCAAGATTTACTTTTTTTTTTCATTCATAAATCCAGGATCCAATCAATAAATTATGATAATACATAGCAAAAATAAAGAATAAGTGACATCAAATCTATAGAAAACAAGGAATAAAAGATTTTTTAAAAATCAAGATTTTCAGAAAAGACCTTTAAAATAGTTACAATCAATATATTTTTTTTAAAAAAAAGAGAACTGTGAGCAAAAATCTTAAAACATGAAAATATATCAAGCTAAAAATTATAGAAAATGCCTATAAAATATACCCAAAGCTAAAAATAATTATCCCAGATATAAATATGGAACTACCCCCCCCCAAAAAAAAAAAAAGAAAAAGAAGCACACAGGAAAGGTAAAAATGACGATGTCACAGGTTAGCTTTTTAGGGTGTACACGGAAAGTTCACTGTACTGTGTGCTCCCCAACGCTTTTGGAGAGTAAAAGAAGCACGACTGGGTAGAGGGATTTGGCTACCAAACAGTAAAAACCAGGTTCTCAGTTAATGCTCTGCGGCCTTCCAGTCTCTTGTCCTCCCCTCACCAGATGAAGTCTCCCCAGGAAGTGGACTGAAGGGGGGAAGTGATCTTGGACAAGATAGTTCCCTTCAACCAAAGACAAATGGTATTGAAATGGAGCAGAGTGCTATGGCCCTTTCCCCTCATGTCCTCTGTCTGCCTTTTGTCTGTAGAAAACCTTTAACCAAAGACTCAGCTTAATCAGAGAAGCGAGAAAATGCAGAAACAAAGGAGAGCAAATAGGGCAAAATAAAAATAGTCATTAAGCGAAGTCAAGGACCTTAAATTCCTCCTCAAGGGCTATCGATAGTGTTCTGACCAGTATACAACGAGCTGCATTGTATGTACTAAAATGCCCACCGGATGGAAGAAGTTTGACCACATGATGCTCAGGCTATCTGACATAAGCTGTTACCATTCCAGGAATTGGCCTAAGGGAAATGAGAATGAACCAATCTTGGACATGAAGATTAACTGTACTTAAGGCAATCAAGATGACACCGATCAGACCACTGCATAACCAACTCCAAGATGACTGTCACCACCGATGGTGTTTCTCCATGTAACCCCCTCCTTCCACCCATATAGCCCCTCCCCTTGGAAACTCCCCTTTAACTCTTCAAAATTTCTTGTGTGCCGGTTGTCAGAAGAGGGGATGGGAGGACGTGGAGTTGGCCTCTGGACATGAGTCCACCATTGCTCCTAGTGGCCAACCTCAGAAATAAAGCAAGGGTTCCTTTCCACCATCCTTGCCTCTTTATTGGCCTTTGAGCAGCCAGCAATGGGACCCCACTTTATCTAACAATATGGAGAGAAACCAAGCTGTGTGCTGTTGGCTATTAACACTAGAGCTGTTGAGTGAATGAATGTTTCAGTCCTGAAGAGGTTAGATCTGGGCAGTGCAATGTCATGTCTAGTACAGTTTTATCTCTTTGGTACTTGAATCTATAGCAATAACCTGAAGATGTTGAGGGTTCAGACCAGACCATCTCAATAAAGTGAATATTGCAATAAAGTGACTGGCATGAACTTGTTGGTTTGCCAGGGTATTGAAAGTTATGTTTATATGTGTGTGAAATAGCATTATATCTAAAAAAACAATGTACATATCTAAATTTAAAAATATGCCATTTATAAAAAAAAATGCTAATCCTCTTCTGAGCCTTCAGGGAGTCATAATCTTCTTAAAATAGTAACATCAAAGATCAGTGATCATGAATAACCATAACAAATGTAATAATAATTAAAAAGCTCAAAATATTGCAAGAATTACCAAAATGAGACAGAGAGACACAAAGCGAGCTAATGCTAATGTGAAGATGGTACCAACAGACTTGCTTTAGGAAAGGTGGCCACAAATGTTAGGCTTGTTAAAAACAAAAACACTGTCTTTGAAGTACAGTAAAGTAAAGCACTCTGGAGAAGGAAATGGCTACCCATTCCAGTATTTTTGCCTGGGAAACCCCATGGACAGAGGAGCCTGGCAGGCTACAGTCCATGGGGTCACACATGGACAAGACTCAGACAACAACTGAGCGACTTTACACACACACACACACACACACACACACNGCTGAAGGGGGGAAGTGATCTTGGACAAGATAGTTCCCTTCAACCAAAGACAAATGGTATTGAAATGGAGCAGAGTGCTATGGCCCTTTCCCCTCATGTCCTCTGTCTGCCTTTTGTCTGTAGAAAACCTTTAACCAAAGACTCAGCTTAATCAGAGAAGCGAGAAAATGCAGAAACAAAGGAGAGCAAATAGGGCAAAATAGTCATTAAGCGAATTCAAGGACCTTAAATTCCTCCTCAAGGGCTATCGATAGTGTTCTGACCAGTATACAACGAGCTGCATTGTATGTACTAAAATGCCCACCGGATGGAAGAAGTTTGACCACATGATGCTCAGGCTATCTGACATAAGCTGTTACCATTCCAGGAATTGGCCTAAAGGAAATGAGAATGAACCAATCTTGGACATGAAGATTAACTGTACTTAAGGCAATCAAGATGACACTGATCAGACCACTGCATAACCAACTTCAAGATGACTGTCACAACCGATGGTGTTTCTCCATGTAACCCCCTCCTTCCACCCATATAGCCCCTCCCCTTGGAAACTCCCCTTTAACTCTTCAAAATTTCTTGTGTGCCGGTTGTCAGAAGAGGGGATGGGAGGACGTGGAGTTGGCCTCTGGACATGAGTCCACCATTGCTCCTAGTGGCCAACCTCAGAAATAAAGCAAGGGTTCCTTTCCACCATCCTTGCCTCTTTATTGGCCTTTGAGCAGCCAGCAATGGGACCCCACTTTATCTAACAATATGGAGAGAAACCAAGCTGTGTGCTGTTGGCTATTAACACTAGAGCTGTTGAGTGAATGAATGTTTCAGTCCTGAAGAGGTTAGATCTGGGCAGTGCAATGTCATGTCTAGTACAGTTTTATCTCTTTGGTACTTGAATCTATAGCAATAACCTGAAGATGTTGAGGGTTCAGACCAGACCATCTCAATAAAGTGAATATTGCAATAAAGTGACTGGCATGAACTTGTTGGTTTGCCAGGGTATTGAAAGTTATGTTTATATGTGTGTGAAATAGCATTATATCTAAAAAAACAATGTACATATCTAAATTTAAAAATATGCCATTTATAAAAAAAAATGCTAATCCTCTTCTGAGCCTTCAGGGAGTCATAATCTTCTTAAAATAGTAACATCAAAGATCAGTGATCATGAATAACCATAACAAATGTAATAATAATTAAAAAGCTCAAAATATTGCAAGAATTACCAAAATGAGACAGAGAGACACAAAGCGAGCTAATGCTAATGTGAAGATGGTACCAACAGACTTGCTTTAGGAAAGGTGGCCACAAATGTTAGGCTTGTTAAAAACAAAAACACTGTCTTTGAAGTACAGTAAAGTAAAGCACTCTGGAGAAGGAAATGGCTACCCATTCCAGTATTTTTGCCTGGGAAACCCCATGGACAGAGGAGCCTGGCAGGCTACAGTCCATGGGGTCACACATGGACAAGACTCAGACAACAACTGAGCGACTTTACACACACACACACACACACACACACACACACACAGTGAAGCACCGTAAAATGAAGCATGTCTGTACTTGTATCTTAAAAGTTCATGAAGCAACTTATTCAGGATTCTGGTAGACTTCCCCCCCTGCCCCCAGATGAATTGTATAGGAGAATATTTATGGTATTAGAGTTTAACTATTCAGCTGCATTCTAGGCCAAAACTTACTATCTTCATCTACCATTGATTCTAGATTCCTCTCTCCTGGTATAGGTGAATTACCTGGTGGGGTCACAACCCCTCATTCCTAGCTGAGTCAGCAAGGTTGTTGTCTTTGAATCAGGATGCTATGTTTGTTCATTTGCCATTATAGCCAGTCAGCAGACTCCTCAATGGATCATTTAGATGTCAAACATGTCTCCCTACCCTGTTTTACGATAGTAGTCTGAACTCCCTCTAAATACACACGTCATGGTGGTGACTCCTTTCCTTGCCTGATGGTCTGAGAAGCTGAGAAAGAATGGGCAACAGTTTCTGGGGGCAATTTAATAGCACTGCTGCTGTCTGGAAATGAATACCTCTGAACTTACAGAGCCCAAGATTGTTGCTTTTTTTTTTTTCTTGGAAGGCATTGGGTGTGTAGGGCTGAGATTATGATGGGGGTACTTGAGGATTCATAGACTTTCCAAAATAACCCTCCATTTGCCACATGGTAATGAAAGTATACCTGCTGTAGTCTCCTCCCAGGAAAAGGATGAATAGGCTTCCTTACTACTCCTTTTATCTAACTGTGAATCTTAGAAAGAACTATAAAACCACAGGCAGGAAACTGTGGTACCGTGCAGTTCTTGGAAGAATGCCAGAAGTTACCTTCTCTGACATAAGGACTGCTCATGAGGGATTATGGACATGAGATATTTCCAACAATAGCCTCCCTTTCAAGGCTTTAGTTTTCCAAGTGTTGCCAATGTTCCAATTTGGCTCCCAGAACATGATCTGATATTTACTGATGTGCATCATGACTAAAGTGAAAAGAAAATCAGTAAGCTGTCCATCCAACATCTGATGCTAATGATACTTGCCTTCGGGTTCACCCACCTCCATACTGCAGGCTCCTGCTGCCTTGCTGCCAACTCCCGTTGCATCCTTGCTGTTCTTCTCCTGTTGCATTCTTGATGTTCTTCTCAGTGTGCATTAAGAGTCAGGGATGCCACCAGGACTGCATGTTTCCTCTGATTCACTGTACATTCTGATCCTCCTGAAATTTTATTTCCAGCATAATCCTGGAGACACTTGGAATAACAATGAGAGGGCAGAATTTGAAATTTAGTAATCTAAAGCTCTCATCTTCCAACATCACTTTGGAAAAACATTTTACACTTCACATTTCGGGACACCAGGCACCTCATCTCTAAAAGGAAATATCAATTTCTCTTTCAGCTAAATACTTTTGTGATTCTATAAGATATTACAGGGATTTTAATTTGCCAAAGTTTTGCCAAAGGGAAATAAGTATTTTACATAATCCTGAAACTTTTCAAGGATGAAATATGCCTGATTCATTGCTATTTCTATCATATGGCATTGATTTGATCAGATCTGAGTTACTGATTGATGGATGAAATTGAGTTTTTTTAGCCAGCTAATTTCATAAACATTTATAATGAAACAAAAATAGAATGAATGACATGGGACCAATTATAGGGTGAGTCACATAATATTGGAGCTGCCCTAGTTAAACCTCAGCTTCTTTGGCCATAAATTAAGGACATTATCATGTCACAGGGTTTTCATAAGGTTATCTGATTTGATACTTATAAATCGCATAACACTGTGCCTAAGCTTGTTAACTGTTTAATATACGTTGTCACTTTTCTCAGGTTTTGAACATAACCTTGTCACTTTTCTCAGGTTTTGATTGCAAGGTCAGTAATTATGTAAATAACAAGTAATATTCATGCTGACAGCAATTAGGAAGAGTGTTCCTCTTCCTCCTTTGAATAACCATGAAAATACTGAGTTCTAAACCCCCAGCCCTCCTACACATAAAGAAATTAAATGGGCCCTTAATGTTTAAATTTGTCAGTGCTATATAAATAAGGATGGCAAATGAAGTCCAAATGTTTGTCATCTCTGTTAAAATATATTTTCCAGCCTCAGGGAACTTTAATACTACTGGCAAAGCCCCTGTCATGTGCCCCCTTATACTCACAACATCCCTCCAGGTAGCTCCTACCCTCCTTGTTAAGAGCAGAGTCCATGCAAACTTTAAAAAGTTTTTACAAAATTTAAGTTTCATAAAATCCAATCAAATTATTTTTGTAATTCTTCCTTATTAAGACCCATCTAAGAAAACTGGTTTCCCCAAATCCATGATTATTTCTCCTATAATTATTTTATGTTGGATGGTTTTAACTGAGTTAAATAATCTATTTTGGGTAAATTTATACATTTAGTGTGTGATAAGGGTTGAAGTTTTTTGCCTTTTTTTTTTCCTAAATATTCTGTTTTTTTCAGCTGCATTTTATAAAGATTATTCTTTCACACACTGAATTATCTTAACATCTGACATTTTTACTGCAAATCAACTGGGAATGTGTGTGTATTTCTTCTTCTCTCCTTACTGTTCTGTTCAGTTGATCTGTCTGATGCAAATATGACATTGTCTTAAATACTGTTAGGTAGTGTGGTTCCCCAGCCTTTTCAAGATTATTTTCTACATTTTAAACCATTTACGTTTGCACAAAACATTTTAACAAATTGCACCTTAATGGCATCCCACTTCAGTACTCTTGCCTGGAAACTCCCATGGACGGAGGAGCCTGGTAGGCTGTAGTCCATGGGGTCGCTGAGTCGGACACGACTGAGCAACTTCACTTTCACTTTTCACTTTCATGTACTGGAGAAGGAAATGGCAACCCACTCCAGTGTTTTTGCCTGGAGAATCCCAGGGATGGTGGAGCCCAGTGGGCTGCCGTCTGTGGGGTCGCACAGAGTCGGACACGACTGAAGCGACTCAGCAGCAGCGGCGGCGGCACCTTGTAAAAAAAAAAAACAAAAACAAACAAACAGAAAAAAACAACGCTGTTTGTATTTAACATAGGACCACTAGTGCAATTCTAAATAGAAGTGATGAGTGTATATAACCTATATCTCCCAGTCTTAGGCAAGTGGTATTCATTGTTTTACCCTTAAACATGATTTTAGCTGTAGATTTCTCATAAATGTCCTTCATCAGTTTTAGGAAGTTATTTTCTATTCTTTATTTAGTTTGTACAATGAATACGTGTTGACTTTCAGCAAATGCTATTCAGCACATTTTTCCCTTGGAGAAGGAAATGGCAACCAACTCAATATTCTTGCCTGGGAAGTCCCATAGACAGAGGAGCCTAGTAGGCTATAGTCTGTGGGGCTGCAAAGAGTTGGACATGAGTTAGCAACTATACAACAACAACAAATTCAGCATATATAAAATAATCATGTGTTTCTCTTTTATTTCATTAATAAAGTAAATAGAATTGATTGCTGTTCACATGTTAAAAGAACACTGCTTCCTCATACAAATTCTACTCAGTCATTATTTTTATCAGCTTTACATATTGGATTTTATTTTTTAATATTATCTTAAAGATAGTTTTGTCTAATTTCATGAGGAAAATTTGTTGGTAATGTTTATTCTTCATAGTGTCTATTTTATGAATAAGAATAAACTAGGTCTCATAAAATGTGTTGGGCAATATTTCTTTCTACTTAATGTTCTGAAAGAGTTAGTGTGGAATTTATATTATTTCCCTTTTATGTGTTTGATAGAATTCACCTAAAGGATTTTTGAAGCTTAATGTATTGCTGAAAGTGAAAATAATATATTGAATAATATATTATTTTAATATATTGCCTAATTGTATAAATATATTATATATGAATAAATTAATATTATAAATATATAACAAGTTAATATATAAATAAATATATTGTTTAATATATTATTGGAAGGGAAGATAATATATTGTAGAAAGCTAAAGCTCAGTTATGTCTGACTCTTTGATACTGGAGTGGGTAACCTATCCCTTCTCTAGTGGCTTTTCCCAACCCAGGAATCAAACCAGGGTCTCCTGCATTGCAGGAGCTATCAGGAAAGCCAGTTGAAGTAAATAGAATTTGCCTTCTTCTTGTGCTAGTTTTCATAACTTGTGTCTTTTATGGAATGTTTACAATAAAACTAAGCTGTGAAATTTATTGATATGACTTTCTTCATAATATTCAGTTTTTCTCCCATCTAAATAGCAGCTTTAATTAAATATACTTCATATATCATATAATTCAACTCTATATAATGTACAATTCAAAAATTTTTGTTTTGTTTCATTTTGGAAATTTGCTCTATCCCTTATGAACCACGACAGTCAGTTTTACACCATTTGTCAGTCCAGAAAGAATTCCAGTACCCATCAGATGTCGCTTTACACTTCTCCCTACCAACCCCAGTCCTAGGCAACCACTAATGTGATTTCTGTCCATGTATATTCTTATTCTGGACATTTCATATAAATGAAATCATGCAGGATGTCGTATTTTTTGTTAACTAACTTCTTCCACTTTCCATAATATTTTTATGTTTCATCCATGTTGTAGCACATGTTAGAACTTCATTTTTTTATTACACTTCTCCCTACCAACCCCAGTCCTAGGCAACCACTAATGTGATTTCTGTCCATGTATATTCTTATTCTGGACATTTCATATAAATGAAATCATGCAGGATGTCGTATTTTTTGTTAACTAACTTCTTCCACTTTCCATAATATTTTTATGTTTCATCCATGTTGTAGCACATGTTAGAACTTCATTTTTTTATTGTTGAATAATATCCCATTGAACAAATACGCCACTTTTAATTTTTCCATTCCTTAGTTGATAGACATTTGGATTGTATACATTCTTATTATGAATAATGATTCTATGAACATTAGTGTACAAGTTTTTGTGTAGACATATTTTCAGTTATCTTGGATAAATACCTAGGAGTGGAATTTGCTGGGTCACATTGCAACTTTATGTTTAACCATTTGAGTAAGAACCAGACCATTTTACAAAATGGCTGAAACATTTTACATTTTCTACCAGCAATGAATAATTCCAGTTCCTCCACTTTCTTGCTGATACTGTTATCCTGTCTTTTTATTTTAGGCATCCTAGTATGTGTGACATGGTATCTCACTGTTGCTAGTATTATTGAACATCATTTCATTTGCTTATTGGACAACTGTATAACTTCTTTGTAGACATGAATATTCACATAGCAGTTTAGAATGTTCTGTAGATGTCTGTTAGTCCTTGTTGGATCATCAGTTCAGTTCAGTTCAGTCACTCAGTTGTGTCCAACTCTTTGCAACCCCATGAATCACAGCACGCCAGGCCTCCCTGTTCATCACCATCTCCCGAAGTTCACTCAAACTCACATCCATTGAGTCGGTGATTCCATCCAGCTATCTCATCCTCTGTCATCCCTTTTTCCTCCTGCCCCAAATCCCTCCCAGCATCAGAGTCTTTTCCAATGAGTCAGCTTCAGCATCATTCCTTCCAAAGAACACCCCGGGCTGATCTCCTTCAGAACGGACTGGTTGGATCTCCTTGCAGTCCAAAGGACTCTCAAGAGTCTTCTCTAACACCACACTTCAAAAGCATCAATTCTTTGGTGCTCAGCTTTCTTCACAGTCCAACTCTTACATCCATACATGACCATTGGAAAAACCATAGCCTTGATTAGACGGACCTTTGTTGGCAAAGTGATGTCTCTGCTTTTGAATATGCTATCTAGGTTGGTCATAACTTTTCTTCCAAGGAGTAAGCGTCTTTTAATTTCATGGCTGCAGTCACCATCTGCAATGATTNATGAGTCAACTCTTCACATGAGGTGGCCAAAGTACTGCAGTTTCAGCTTTAGCATCATTCCTTCCAAAGAAATCCCAGGGCCGATCTCCTTCAGAATGGAGTGGTTGGATCTCCAACACCACAGTTCAAAAGCATCAATTCTTTGGCGCTCAGCCTTCTTCACAGTCCAACTCTCAGATCCATACATGACCACAGGAAAAACCATAGCCTTGACTAGACGGACCTTTGTTGGCAAAGTGATGTCTCTGCTTTTGAATATGCTATCTAGGTTGGTCATAACTTTTCTTCCAAGGAGTAAGCGTCTTTTAATTTCATGGCTGCAGTCACCATCTGCAGTGATTTTGGAGTCCCCAAAATAAAGTCTGACACTGTTTCCACTGTTTCCCATATATGTATCAGTGTAGTCCAGTTGCTCAGTCACGTCTGACTCTTTGCAACCCCATGAACTGCAGCACACCAGGCCTCCCTGTCCATCACCAACTCCCAGAGCTGACTCAGACTCATGTCCATTGAGTTGATGATGCCATCCAACTATCTCATCCTCTGTCGTCCGCTTCTCCCGCCTTCAATCTTTCCCAGCATCAGGGTCTTTTCAAATGAGTCAGTTATTCGCATCAGGTAGCCAAAGTATTGGAGTTTTAGCTTCAGCATCAGTCCTTGCAATGAATATATTTATATAAAACCTTATTAAAGCTACTGAAATTATGATAGTATAGTCTTGACACAGGAATGTATAAACAGGTCAATGTTATCATACAGAGAATCCAAAATCAAATTTTTTACATAGAAACTTGATGTCTGACACACTGCTCATCACTATCAGGGGAATAAGGGTGGACTTTTTAATAGATGATATGAAACAAATGAAATTGAACCTCTATCTCAGATGCAAAAATGGTTGAAAGGCTAAATGTGAATGATGAAACTGTAAAACTTTAAAACACAGTATAGTTTGCTATCTTCATGATCTTAGGACTTTGGAAGATTTCTAGGAGGAAGGAGGTACTGAAAATAGAGATGAGAAAGGAAATGACTGATGTGACCACATCAAAATTAAGAACTTCCATAAATCAGAAAGGCAACATAAAAAGAATTAAAAGCAGTCCACGCTTAGAATTTATTTGTAGCAGAAGATATAACTGACAAGCAGTATATGTTCAAATCAATTTGTATACAAATCTTATTGCTCAACAAAGCAATTAGAAAAGAATAAACAACTCAGATTTAAAGAAAAAGGGTAAAAGACATGAGCAAGCATTTCAGCTGAAAAAGAATCATGTAAGAATATATTCAGCTTCATTCATAATCAAAGAAATACTAATTAAAGCCACAAAAATTGTCATTTTCCTTTATGTATATGTTTTATGTACTCCTTTGTATCTATGACATTTCACCAAAAAGCAAAGAAAGCAGGAACCTGTTAGTAGCCCTTTTCTTTTTCTTTTATTTTTATAGCAAAATGATTAACACTGTCCTTGACAGTAATTTCAAAGAGAGCTGGTGAGTTAGAGCGTGGTCTTCCAGCAGCTCACTCCCAGGAGTACACAAAGCTCTTTGAAGAGGTAGTCAGACACAAGACACAAGAACGTTTAAGAAGTTGTATCCTCAGCTTCTACCTGCACTCTTAAAATAGCTCTGCTTGAGGAGGCCCTCTTACCTTTCATAACCCACCTCCTCCCACTTCACCAAAGAAAAGCTTCCTTCTCCTGTGATGGCAAATGCCCCAGGCTCTTTAGGGTGCCAGAGAAGGGGCAATTTATGATTTGGGTGCCTTCATGTCCTCCTTTAATCAAATCACTAAAGTAAAGCTTCTTGTCCTTCTTGAAGTGAAGTGAAGTCACTCAGTCGTGTCCAACTCTTTGCAACCCCATGGACTGTAACCTACCAGGCTCCCCGTCCATGGGCTTTTCCAGGCAAGAATACTGGAGTGGGTTGCCATTTCCCTCTTTACTTGTCCTTCTTGGTCATGCATACATTTTTGATAAGAACAAAGTGCTGTTTTAAATATATGGGTTGTTGAGAATGAGTTGTTCTGAAATTGATGTGTATCGTTGATTGATGTTAGGGCGGAGTAAAGATAATGTTATTTAATGACCTCACCTCTTCCACCACCCTGCTATAATCAGAGAATGTATAGCTCCAGAAAACAAAGTTAAGAAGTGTTGAAAAGAAATCGTTGAAAGCCAGTGTCTTATTTCATCCAGGTGACAAACTCTGGCCTGGCTCCATTCCTTATCTGTCTATCTGTCTTAGAATTATGATTGAAAAGTGAGATGGTTGTCACAAGGACACATTAACACAATATGTAGAATCGAAAAATGAAGTCAAACTTTTTTTCTGCCAGAAAGTAAGGCTGATTTGGCTGATTGGTTTGACAGTGAGAACTGGCTTTGCCAGTCTGCAGCTATAAGGTTTGGATGCAAATATATTTAATACTGAGATAAAATGAATGCATTAAAATGTTGTACTGACAGAATGATATTGAAATTAACAAGATTTTTATTTTTTGCATATGTTAAGTTCAATGAGTTATCTCTATGTAAAAAAAGAACAGTTATAGTCATTTGAGTAGTCATGGTAGATAAAGCCTTTTAGATATACTTTCCAGAAGCAGAAAGCGAATGACTCTAATAACTACATTACAATTCTTTGGCAAGTCAAGTGGTTTCTAATTCTTTGCTTTCAACACATTGAAAGAAGACCTAATCGAGATGGTAGATCATTAAAATTAATTTTTGATGACAGATTGCTATGTAATCTTTGCCATAAAACTACGAAGGCTTTCAAGAAATTGAGTAGCATTGTTAGAACACAGCTGCTTTCATTCTCATGTACTTTTTTACGTGAACAAGATTTCTCTGTGAGTAAACCTATAGGAACAAAAAACAGAAATAGAAATGAAACATTGTCTTATTGAAAACAAAATTAGCATTTACCCTTAGATACATAGGCTAATTGAGCACAGAAGGAGGAGTTATAGCCATCCCAGTAAGAGATATACATTTGGAAGCCTTAGGGTTTTTTAATGTTTCACATTTAATTTTTTCTAAGAAATTTTAACATACATAATGTCAAATGTATGATAATTGAATCCATAATAATGTGTAACACTTTGAGCATTTTGGTCACAGAGAGTTTTAAAAATCAGTTCTTCTTTCTGTATATATGCATTTCTGTTACAGAGAAGAATGAAGTGTGTAGGATAACCAAAGTCCTGGAAGGATAAAGTTATTGTATATTAGGATAAAAAAATCTGTGAGGAAAAACAGAGTTGAAATCAAAGTGAAAAGAAATCATATAAAATCTGTCTTTTAAAGAGGATACTATTTAGTTATTTTATAAATGGATAAGTGGTGGTAAGAAATTAATGAGATTTGAAGTTCACTGGAGGAACTTCTCTGCTGGTCCTGTGATTAACTCTTCAGCGCTTCTGGTGCAGAGGCCCAGGTTTGACCTCTTGTTAGGGAACTAGATCCCACATGCCTCATCTAAGACCCAGCACAGCCAAATAAATAAATAAGTGTTGTTTTTTTTTTAATAAAAATAAAGTTCACTGGACAAGTTCATATGAGTAATATAAAAGTTTTATTTGAAAATTACAGTATTTACTACATTCCAGAATTTTCATCCTTTACAACTTCCTAAACTTATGATAAAAACATTTTGACAGCTTAAAAACTTATGTATGAAAGGGGGGACAAATAAGGGATATACACAGTTTAAATAATTATTTAGGGAGGATATCATCAAACATTGAAAAGCACTGACTTAGAGCAAATGTGTAATTGTGTAATTGCAATTATCAGAGTTTACTCAATTTCTTAAATCAAATTTACTAAAAACAACCTAAGTTTCCTATATTTTTAGGATATATTTACACAGAGATAGTATGCATGATTTATAGGATACATCCTAACCTGTAGCTTCTATGGAGAAAAATATGCACAAATTTGCCTATCTGAGAAAAAAATGCAAGACACAGGAAATCTCTTAGAAATATGATTTCTACTTTTAGAAATCTATTAGAGCCTTATGCACATCTCCAAGGACTCATTCAGCCAGTTTTAGTGATACCAGACTTGAACTATGCACACCAGTTGATCTTCAAGATCTTGATGGCCTTGAGTGTGAGACTTTGCCAGCGTGTCTCTGGAAACGACTAAGTGATGCTCTGGACTCTGATTTCACTTGTCTACTGTTGTTGGGTATTTACTGTCAATTTTCTTTCCTTCACACTATGGTGTGTGTGTGCTCACTCAGTCGTGCCTGACTCTTTGAGTCCCCATACACTGTAGGCAAGAATTCTGGAGAGTTTTGCCATTTCCTGTTCCAAGGGATCTCCCAACCAGGGATGGAACCACATCTCTTGCGTCTCCTGCATTGGCAGGCGGATGCTTTACCACTAGTGCCACCTGGGAAGCCTTCACACTGTGGTTCCAGCGCTAACTGTGCTTCAAGCTACTCTACAGGCACATAAGTTGTTGAAGAAGAACCATTATTCTCTGTGAGGACACCAGATTCAGCTCTCAGGCACTTAGGAGTATATGGACCCAATAGAGTTAATGTACTGACTGAAGTGTCCCGGTTTAGCTCAGGAAATAACTGACTTGAGTATGTAAATGTGGCCAAATAATGGTTAATTATCTGCAGTGCCTCTTCTAAGTGTTTGTCAGAATCTTGAAGCTGAGTAGGACTTGCCTTTATCTCTTTATAAAGCCAGAACTTGCTGTTTCAGAACCAAAGATCAAGCTAGGTTCAATTTTTGGTTTTGCCAAGGCTATAAGCCTGTCATTGAAGTTGCCTGAAAGGTTCAGTCAAATTGGCTTTACCCCAAATAAAACGCAGTGTGCTCTGTACGGTTTTGACCCAGAATCAGGTGAATCTCAGCAGTTTTGGCCGAGCTGCATTGTAAAATTTTGGATTTGTTCAAACTTGACACTTCCTGGGAACCCATTCAAACTGAAACCGGAAAAAGGTTTTGCACAAACCCTGCCCTAGCCCGTTCTGCCAAGTTTCCCACTGCTCTAATGTTCGTCTACCTTCTGTATATTCGCATCGAGGGCAAACGGAAATATCCTCATGAATCTCTCATGAGGGATCTTGGTTGAAACAATCTAGACATTCTCCTTTCACCACCTTGTCCCCAAACACAGAGCTCGTATTCTGCATTAGTATTAAAATGTGTATGTTTTCCAATAATGGGGTCAGCATCAAAGGGTTAAATTTCAAAAACATGACTGTGCTTATGTTCAAATGCAAGTGCTGCTGAAACAAGCCAGCTGTTTTATACAGAGCTGCAAGCCTTGTGGCAAAAGGTGACGACCAATTAAAAGTCTAAGACTTCCTTCAGTCTGCAGACATGGTTTCTCATAGCCCTGTCAGACTTTTCATAAATGCAGTGACATAGGAAAAGTATCACTGAGCAATCACATAATGAATGCAGCTTCACCAGCAGATGAGTTTAGGATTATTGAATTGCTCAGTGTTTAGAAGTCAGACTGACAGCTTCATAGTTGGTGCTGAGAAGTAGTCAGGATGCCCAGCTGCTTGCTTGGTAATGTGTTTTATAGTCCTGTTCAGAACACTGCCAATAACAGTGCATTCTCTGAGTGAAAGCTCTTGCTTTGTATTGTGAAGATACTATGAGTGTATCCTATAAAACCCTTTCTGAACTCTCCTTCTGAAAAAAGTAATGCATATATGAAATGTCTTCTGTTCTCTTTAAGAGAGCATATCTGGGTGAAATCTCAGAATAATAGTGTATCACATTTTTCTAAGATCTATCCTAACTATAAAGTGAAATACTGGTATTATACCCTTAATACATAGTTTGTGGGAGTAGTGTCTGTCACATACTTTAGGAAGCAGCCTTTACACGAAAAGCTGATTGGGGCATTTTTCATTTTGTGTATCTAATTTTAACCAATTGCATACAGATTTCAGCTGAAACTTGTTAGGTGCTTAGTTTAAAATGATAGAAAGGGATACAGTAAAACAGTATCTGATATCGAGTCCAAAACGGTGGGTCCTGGTCATTTCCTCCCTGATAATCAGGCACATAACTCTGGGCAAGTTGTTTAACCCCTCTACATTTCTTTCTTTCTCTCTCTCTTTTAAAGAGTGTGTTGCATTAGGTGATACTTTAAAAAGTCTTTTATCTAGTCTAGTCTGGGTTGTTGTGCTTAGTCGCTCAGTTGTGCCTGACTCTTGCGACCCCATGGGCTGTAGCCTGCCAAGCTCCTCTGTCCATGGGATTTCCCAGGCAAGAATACTGGAGTGGGTTGCCGTTTCATTCTCCAGGGGATCTTCCTGACCCAGGGATTGAACCCGGATCTCCTGCATTGCATACAGACTCTTTCCCGACTGAGCTACAAGGGAAGTCTAATCTAGGAGGACTTAAAAAATTAATCTTCACAGATTTCTACCCTATGAAAAGCTGCTTTCAAACAATTTACTACCTGCCTCAAGAAATCTGTATGCAGGTCAGGAAGCAACAGTTAGAACTGGACATGGAACAACAGACTGATTCCAAATAGGAAAAGGAGTATGTCAAGGCTGTATATTGTCACCCTGCTTATTTAACTTATATGCAGAGTACATCATGAGAAACGCTGGGCTGGATGAAGCACAAACTGGAATCAAGATTGCTGGGAGAAATATCAATAACCTCAGATATGCAGATAACACCACCCTTATAGCAGAAAGTGAAGAGGAACTAAAAAGCCTCTTGGTGAAAGTGAAAGAGGAGAGTGAGAAAGTTGGCTTAAAGCTCAACATTCAGAAAATGAAGATTGTGGCATCTGGTCCCATCACTTCATGGGAAATGGATGGGGAAACAGTGGCTGACTTTATTTTTTTGGGCTCCAAAATCACTGCAGATGGTGATTGCAGCCATGAAATTAAAAGATGCTTACTCCTTGGAAGGAAAGTTATGACCAACCTAGATAGCATATTAAAAAGTAAAGACATTACTTTGTCAACAAAGGTCTGTCTAATCAAGGCTATGGTTTTTCCAGTAGTCATGTATGGATATGAGAGTTGGACTATAAAGAAAGCTGAGTGCCAAAGAATTGATGCTTTTAAACTGTGGTGTTGGAGAAGACTCTTGAGAGTCCCTTGGACTGCAAGGAGATCCAACCAGTCCATATTAAAGATCAATCCTGGGTGTTCATTGGAAAGACTGATGTTGAAGCTGAAACTCCAGTGCTTTGGCCACCTGATGCGAAGAGCTGACTCATTTGAAAAGACCCTGATTCTGGGAAAGATTGAGGGCCAGAGGAGAAGGGGACGACAGAGGATGAGATGGTTGGATGGCATCACCAACTCGATGGACATGGGTTTGGGTGGTCTCTGGAAGTTGGTGATGGACAGGGAGGCCTGTGTGCTGTGGTTCATGGGGTCGCAAAGAGTCAGACATGACTGTGTGACTGAACTGAACTAAATCATGTAAATGTATTTTATAGATGCCTGTTGAATCCCTGCCATTCAGTTGTGTCCTGGGGCGTATAGCAGATTAGGTCCCTGCTGCCCTGGATCTCATATTTTAGGGACTATTACAAGTGGAAGGATGCTTAGAGACCCTCATCAAAACCACTCTACCTATAAATAAGAAGTCTGAGGCCATAGGAGTTTATGAATAGCCAAGTGTGGCAAAACTAGGACTAGATAGAATTCAAGCATCCTGATTAGTGGCTCCATGTTCTTTCCATTCCATATACTCCACTTGTGACTATTGAGAGTAATGACATGAGTGAGGAATGCTTTTTAAGTAAATAGTGAATGATACAAAGTGAAGAGGAAGAGAATTAATGACCAGATCCTGTATTTACCTTGAGCATGTCAAGAAGTAGAGAGTCACAAAGACAACAATGACATTCTTGAACCATATTTAAAATTGTCAAAATATGCCCTCAACCTAATGGTAAGTGTGGTCTAATAAACCAGCTTTGATCTAGTTTTCTGCCTTGTGAATGTTGAAGAAGAGAGTCGGCATGCCCCAGATTGCATTACTAGTTCTGTCTTGAGCTTGCCCAGTGATATTAAATGCCTCCGTCCATGGTTTTTATTTTATACTCTAATTCCACTTACACAACTGTTTGTAAAGTTTGTTTAGGGCTTTTAACAAACTTTGATCTCAGATGAAAGGCTGGAGAGAGTATAAACTGTCACTATTAGCACCATTAATATAAATATCCAAAGTAGTCTTGTGTTAATTATTTAACATTAGTGAATGATTTTATCCTCTCATTGCCCCAAATGCGTTATATTTGAACATCAAACAGTAAAAGACCAAACCATCAAAATAGCCCTTCTCTCATTATTCTCTTTAGGCTCTGTTCTTAATTATTTTGCGTAGTTGGTGTTCCATCAGTGATTTTTTGGAGCTTCTTCACTGTTTTTCTCTGCTAGCACCTCACTGTTTACCTAAATCCATAGCAGAGGTCAATAAGACACATCCTTGACTTGTTCATTTCATTGTCATCAGACGTTAACCAGATAGTTCAAAACATATTAAAGACGGACTCACTGACTTAAAACACCTAGATTCCATGAAGTACCTCCTTTACATCCTTTTAGAGAACTTAAACTGTTTTTGGCTTTCCCTATCACTTCTAATTCAGAACTTGTTTTGCTTTGTAATACCCTATTGCATTGGACATTAGTTTTTCCTTGAAGAAGAGTGTATTTGTTCCCAGATATGAAGGAGTTGACTGAAAGAGTGATCTCCAGATTTCTCAGAGAATGATTACGGTTTGGTGCCCTGAGACTTAAAGGACCTGTTTGTGAGTCCTGGCGCTTTCACATGGACAACTCACATAACCCCTCTTATCCCAATTTCTATGATCCATGAAGTGGGCCCAATGCTTACCCTATTCTGTCACAGATTTGCTGAGACAATCAGATGAGATAAAGGATGGGAAAGTCCTTGTCTAATATAAAACAATTATTCCTCCCTTATGTGTGCACTCCCTTTACTGGTCACAAGAGTGATATACAGGCTAGAGATATTTGGCTCATTAATTGAGACATTTGCACTCTGGTCCTAGTTTTGTCACATAGGCTGTGTGTCTTGGCAGTGTACATTATATACATTTTGCTTCCAAAACTCAGTGTAATTATTAGCATCTGAGAAATTTAGATTTATAGTTCTTATTTAATAATTGTAGTTCAACTCATTCCTGCCTCCAGATTCTGTTGGCCTGGAATAGGACCCAGTAGTTTTTAAAGTTCCTCGGATGATTCCAGTAGGCAGTCATGGGTGAAAAGTGCTGACCTGAGCCATCTGCCACGTGCTCTTTAAGTCTGGTCTTCTTCTGCCCTCACATCTGTTGGATGTAGTCCTGTTAATTTCCACTGAGTTAATTTCATGTCTTCTCTGCCCATACCATCATGTATTCTGTGCCTTTGCTGTTGTTCAGTGGCTCACTCTTTACAGCCCCATGGACTGCAGCACTCCAGGCTTCCCTGTCCTTCACCATTTCCTGGAGCTTGCTCAAACTCATGTCCATAGAATCGGTAATGCCATCCAACCATCTCATCCTCTGTCATCCCTTCTCCTCCTGCTTTCAATCTTTCCCAGCATCAGGGTCTTTACCAATGAGTCGACTCTTTGCATTAGGTGGCCAAAACATTGGAACTTCAGCTTCAGCATCAGTCCTTTCAATGTATATTCAAGGTTGATTTCCTTTAAGATTGACTGGTTGGATCTCCTTGCAGTCCAAGGGACTCTCAAAGAGTCTTCTCCAACACCACAGTTCAAAGGCATCAATTCTTTGGCAGTCAGCCTTTTCTATTGTCCAGCTCTCACGGCCATACATGACTACTGGAAAAAGCATAGCTTTGACTAGACAGATCTTTGTAGGCAAAGTAATGTCTCTGCTTTTTAATACGCTGTCTAGGTTGGTCATAGCTTTTCTTCCAAAGAGCAAGCATCTTTTAATTTCATGGCTGCAGTCACCATCCACAGTGATTCTGGAGCCCAAGAAAATAAAATTTGTCACTGTTTCCATTGTTTCCCCTTCTTTTTGCCATGAAGTGATGGGACTGGATGCCATGATCTTAGTTTTTTGAATGTTGAGTTTTAAGCCAGCTTTTTCCCTCTCCTCTTTCACCTTCATCAAGAGGCTCTTTAATTTCTCTTGACTTTCTGCCATTAAGGTGGTGTTATCTGCATATCTGAGGTTTTTAATATTTCTCCCAGCAATCTTGATTCCAGCTTGTGCTTCATCCAATTCTTTGCCTACCACATATTATTTCCAATCTACTAAAACAATAGCTTTGAGGTTATTTCTCAATTTTTTTTTAAATTTTCCTAGAATATAAGGTGCTTACTTTTAGCTTCTTACTAAAATATAACTTTATTGGGCCTAACTTCAGGGACACATTTGCCCAGTCATGAGTTTACCAAATGATTAATTCTCTAATTTTAATAAATGTTAATAAATCATCCAATTTGCAAAACAGTATATTTGGAAACTATATATATAAAGAGTTTAAAAGCAAATATGTTGTTTTGTAAATCAGTATGTTGAGCAAATTGTCTATTCAGTCAGTTTGCTTTTGGCTTATTGACTAAAATATATAAATTACCTTCCTCCCTCATCTCTCTTCTTCTTTCTCCTCTTTCCTACCTTTGGGTTAGTCCCTGCTCTATAACATCACATTCATTTGGCCATTCACTCATTTCTTTCATTCATTTTTCCATTCAATAAATGACCATCAACTAACCCACGTAAAGGACTGAGTATAAAGCATGGTTTATCTTACAAGGCAGCATAGGACAAGTTTTTCATGAGCTGCTGCTGCTGCTAAGTCACTTCAGTCTTGTCCGACTCTGTGTGACCCCATAGACGGCAGCCCACCAGGCTTCCCCATCCCTGGGATTCTCCAGGCAAGAACACTGGAGTGGGTTGCCATTTCCTTCTCCAATGCATGAAAGAGAAAAGTGAAAGTGAAGTCGCTCAGTCTGTCCGACTGTTAGTGACCCCATGGACTGCAGCCCACCAGGCTACTCCGTCCATTGGATTTTCCAGGCAAGAGTACTGGGGTGGGGTGCCATTGACTTCCCCGTTTCATGAACTACCAGACTTCATATCAGACTCCACATAAGCGGTTTACAAAGGCTCCCATCTCAGGAAGGAGAAATTTGGCACTAAAGGAATGAAGAGGATCCTGAGAGGTGATGATAAAAGGCAAAGAACTTACCAAGGGTAGATTAATCTTTGGTAATACTGTTAGGGTCAGTTGGACCCAATCTTGGTCTGTTGATTTATTTTGGTAAGAACTGAGTTTTTTCTTTTAAAATATCTAACAAAGCACAAAGAGAAATTTTCTTTATTTTTAAATAAAAAACCTCCAGAACTATGTTGAATAGTAGCGGTGAAAGTGGACATCCTTGTCTTGTTCCTGACTTTAGGGGAAATGCTTTCAATTTTTCACCATTGAGGATAATGTTTGCTGTGGGTTTGTCATATATAGCTTTTATTATATTGAGGTATGTTCCTTCTATTCCTGCTTTCTGGAGAGTTTTTATCATAAATGGATGTTGAATTTTATCAAAGGCCTTCTCTGCATCTATTGAGATAATCATATGGCATTTATTTTTCAATTTGTTAATGTGGTGAATTACATTGATTGATTT
>SJYX01015330.1:71584-100816 GCA_006410675.1 Oreotragus oreotragus | reverse complement strand
GATGAATGGATAAGAAAGCTGTGGTATATATACACAATGGAGTATTACTCAGCCATTAAAAAGAATACATTTGAATCAGTTCTAATAAGATGGATGAAACTGGAACCAATTATACAGAGTGAAGTAAGCCAGAAAGAAAAACACCAATACAGTATACTAACACATATATATGGAATTTAGAAAGATGGTAATGAGGACCCTGCATGCAAGACAGCAAAAGAGATAGAGATGTGTAGAGCGGACATATGGACTCTGAGGGAGAAGGAGAGGGAGAGGGAGAGGGTGGGATGATTTGGGAGAGTAGCATTGAAATATGTATACTATCATGTAAGAAATGAATTGCCAGTCTATGTTCAATGCAGGATGCAGGATGCTTGGGGCTGGTGTATGGGGATGATCTGGAGGGATGATGTGGGGTGGGAGGTGGGAGGGGGGTTCATGTTTGGGAGTTCGTGTAAAAAAATAAATAAATACAAAAATAAATAAATAAATAAAAAACCTTCATTCTCTCTTGCAAATACCATATGGGTCTGTTGGAGCCTATTATAAATCTAAGAAGGCTTCCCCATTGGCTCAGCAGTAATGAATCTGCCTACAATGCAGGAGACACAGGTTCGACTCCTGAATCAGGAAGATTCCTTGAAGGAGGGCATAGCGACAACAGCATTTTTGCCTAGGAAGTTCCATGGACAGAGGAACCTGGTGGGCTACAGTCCATGGGGTCACAAAGAGACACGACTGAATTAGCACACATGCATATAAATTTAAGATACGTAATGAATCTTGATGGTCTCATTTTCTTGAAACATTTTCCTTTCTCATCATCCTAGAAATTTTTTTATTGTTACTTCTCAGTTGTTCCCCACTCTGCTAGAAGAGACCAAAATCATATGAAGATGGAGGAATAATAGGATCATGTAGAAGGATGTTGCAGTAAGTGACCTAAATTGGCACTATTGCATGACAATTCAGTTTTCTTATTTTGTTGTCAAAAGTATATCATGAATTGAAGAGTGTGAGAATCTTACCCTTCTCACCAGTTACCACCTTAGCTGGCTGCACTTTCATAGATGCTATAAGTAAACACGAGACTGAGGACTTAATTACAGCACAGCTGGCCCATGAGCTGCATGTTTGAATCACATCCCTTTGCATCTCCAGTCCCTCAGACGGATCCAGTAGGCTTGCTCATGCAGTGAACTTGTGTTATAGCTGAGGAACCCTGAGCTTATGCGACCCCAGTCTTATAAAAGGAGCTACAAGAAATTCTTGGAGAAGAAAATAGCAACTGACTCTAGTATTCTTGCCTAGAGAATCCCATGGACAGAGGAGCCTAGCAGGCTGCAGTCCATAGGATCACAAAGAGTTGGACACGAATTAGTGAGTGAACAAAAAGAAATTCTACCCAATCTTTGCCTAAGAGGAAGACACTGTCTCATTTTCCAAGTCTGTTTGCTATACAAACATTCTTGAAAAGCTATTCTGGGACAAAAGCCATCATAAAAAGCCATCTGTAGCAATGTCATAGAGAAGTACCTTCCATCAAAATACTGTGTTATCTTTCAAGAAGAAGTTTTATAGTCTTTTTCATTTTGATTATTATCACTTTTGTTGGATGCAGATAGAGAATTCAGAATTTCTTATTTCCTCCAAAAAGAGAAAATGAAGAAACTGACAGAGGAAGACGTTTCACAGCTATTAGATGAGTCAGACGATTAATATAAAGGGACAGACAGCAGCATTCTAGATCCTAATGATGATGGTGAAATTGACTCTATAAACAAAAGTCAGATTGTGAGTCTTTAAATGATGATATCCTATATGATTTTGTTTTGCAGACTTAGGAATCAGTGCATGAACAGTGGAGTTTCTAAGGACAAAAAGGACATAGGGCACCCTTAATCCAGTTAGTTACTCAGCATGATGGACTTCGTCCTGCAGCGTTTCGTCACAAGAGCACTTGCTGAAGGAACGTGTGACACTACACTTCCGTCTTTAGTTTTGTTTGTGCGACATAATTTGCTCCCTATGGCTCATAAATGGACGAGTACTGAAAGCAGGTTGTATAGAAATGTGATGAGGAAAAAGATAATATAGAGGTGAAAATCATTGTTGGATTGACCATTCTAACTGATGCTTATAAATCTAAAAAATGAACAAATCTAGAGTTATCGAGCAAAGAATGCATTATCCACTTTCTAAAAATTAGAAAATCATATTTTCAGAAGTATTGTGTTTTGAAGAAGAAAGTGTAAGAGAGCTAACCAGAAGTAATGGTAAAATAGAACTCGTTAGAAGTATATTTGAATTTTGGAATCAGTATTTACAAGATGGGTATTTTTCAGAATCATGAATGACATTTATTCAGTAGTCCATTGCATTGATACCTTCAAAATCAAGAGAACATGTAACATGCTTAACATCTTACTGAAGTCTCTGTAACATTTTTTACTGTTTGNAGAGCTAACCAGAAGTAATGGTAAAATAGAACTCGTTAGAAGTATATTTGAATTTTGGAATCAGTATTTACAAGATGGGTATTTTTCAGAATCATGAATGACATTTATTCAGTAGTCCATTGCATTGATACCTTCAAAATCAAGAGAACATGTAACATGCTTAACATCTTACTGAAGTCTCTGTAACATTTTTTACTGTTTGGTTCTCTAAATTATTTATCAAGTAGCTAAATTTTTAAAAAAACTTCATCCGTGGGGTCTGAATTGTACTTGGTGATAAAGCTAAGGATTAAGCTCAAGTCCATTGCTGTGTTCCGGGGTCTGGGAACAAGCTGCCATCCTATATTCCCATCTTCCTGTTTCTTTGTTTTCTGTTTGCTTGTTTGTTTTTGTCAAAAGTGAATCTCCTGTGGTTCCCACAGTATGCAAATTGCAGCTGATTTCAAGCAATATTACCTTAAATTTAATGCACCCAGTTTCACTATCAATAGACATCTTGTTTGCATCTCCAGAACATTCCTTTAAAGCACTGGACCTCTGTAAATTTAAGAGGGAGAGACCCTACATCTTTAAGTAGAGCTCCAGGGGCTTCCCTGGTGGCCCACTGGCTAAGACTCCTCTCTCCCAAAGCAGGGGTTCCATTACAAGTAATTGATGTTACTGTTACAACTTCATAATTATAAGAAGAGTGTGTTCCAGAACTCCTGACACACCCACATACACTTGACAGGATATGGAATCATTCCCAAATCAAATATAAATTATTTAATCTTTCACACTGCTGCTGCTGCTAAGTCACTTCAGTCGTGTCTGACTCTATGCGACCCCATAAACAGCAGCCCACCAGGCTCTCCTGTCCCTGGGATTCTCCAGGCAAGAACACTGGAATGTGTGTTCCGAAACTCCTGACACACCGATATACGTTTGACAGGATATGGAATCATTGCCAAATCAAATATAAATTATCTAATCTTTCACACTAGCAACTTTTAAAAGTATCATTGCATATATGTAGTTACTGGATGTCTGAGAAGCAATTACAACACCAAATTCAATAAATATTTACTGTGTAGCTACTATGTAAATTTAAAGAATAGTAAATAATGTATTATACTTAAAATTTTCCAATTTAAAGGAAAAAGGCAGTAAATGAAAAATTATAAGTATTTTCTCTATATTGCTGTCATTTATTTTCATTCAGGAAACAAAATAATATTCTTGAACTAAATCTAGTCAGCTTTAGCAGAATGAAGTCTGATGTAGTGAAGTCTGTTACAGTTCGAGTTGTACGTAGTTGGGCTGGCCAAAAATCCATTTGGCGTTTTCTATAACACCTTATGGAAAAACCCAAACAAACTTTCTGGCCAGCCCAATACTTAGTAAACACTATTAGATAAAGGGAAGACCAGATATTCTTTCAAATTCCTGTATAAGTAAATGTTGTGAAATCCTGCCTAGTTTCCAGATTATTGCATGTTTTCTAAGTTTTTACAACTTAACTTTAAATGTCCAAAGTCATGTGGTTTTGCCTACTTTGTTTCCTGGCTTTTTTTTTTTTTTTTTTTTTTTTTTTTTTTTTTTTTTTTTTTTTTTTTTTTTTTTTTTTTTTTTTTTTTTNTTTTAAGGGAGGTAATTTACTACACACACCAATCACATATTATGTGACTTTTTTTTTTGCCTTTTTTTTTTTTTTTTTTTTTTTTTTTTTTTTTTTTTTTTTTGCTGTTTTTTTGTTTTGTTTTGTCTTGTTTTTTTAATGTGTCTAGTAAAGGTTGCAGAACTCGTTCATTTCAGTTGAGTCTGTTTAAAAAGAAGTGAGGGGAAGGAGCCCAAGTTCAAAATTTCAAATTGTTTTGGCAGGACCAACTCCTTTTCATACTAACCACCAGGCCACAAAGCTTCATTGTTGTCCAGTTGAATGAATGCATGGCTTTCATTGGGAAAAAAGGAAAAAAAAAAAAAAAAAACTTTCTAGCAATTGAAGTTTCAGGAAAACAATTGTTTGTGGCAAATGTCAGATAAATTTGCTCATCAAATAATATTATCAGCTGTTTTATGCCCCCTGGCTTTCGTGGTCCATCTTAGTCAGCTCAGGTTTGAAAACTCAGAAACTAGAAGAATTTGTTTAAAAATGTGTACTTTTATTCACATCACTGTCCTCCGCTCTTGCCCTTCTTCTGTTCAGCCATTCAGGCCATACCTTCACAGAGCTTCTCAAACATACTTAGAATTCACCTTTAACATTACTGGTTTAGGTGAGCCGTCTGCCAAAATGTATTGCTATCACTTTGAATTATTGATACTTTAAGTGTGGCCTGGCAGTTGGGTCTCCTTAAGAGAGAGTTCTGTTGAATTTTCGATAGTTTTAAAATATTCTAGATAGTCTCTGCTTCTGTCTGCTTTGGCAGCAGTTGGCCAGGGAAGTGCTTTGTACAAGATCCAAAAGAGTATTTCTAAGTGTTCAGAAAAGGATTAATTATGAAAGCAAACTTTAAAAAGTATAGGCAGAGTTGATCTCAGTTACTTTTGAATTAAGTCGCAAAGCCACAATGATAAAAATAAAATACTTTGCCTGATTTCTATTTAGATCTGATCTGCCTGTCACCAGAAACTCATCCATATAGGAGGATTAACTGTTCACATGTGCTTTCAACATCCAAGTGCTGTGTGGGGACTAATGGAAAATGATTAATTTGTTTTGTCATTCTTTTTTAGAACACCGGGTTGGGGAGTGGGGAACACATCTCTTTGAAAGAAAATAACCCTTTAATTTGAGAACAGAGAAGATTAATTATGTTCACCTCACCAAGGAGCTTTTAAGTAAATTAGCCTGGACTAATTTAGCCTCAGCCAGAACAGTTATCATCCCTATCGGGACCCTATCAGTGTTCCCTATCAGGACCCTCAGCTCTGTGTTAAATATGGAAGAAGCAAATGTGATTGCCTGCCTTAGCATGTGTTGAGGCCTTGGGGTGAGGGCTTGGTATCGGTCAGGGAAATGATTAGCTTTTCTCAGAATCTGCCGGCATTCAGGGTCATCATGGCCTCCTGAGACAAGCCCTGTCAGCTCATCCAGGGGAGACAGGTTGCTGTTGACATCCTGCTGCTGCTGCTGCTGCTGCTGCTGCTGCTGCTAAGTCGCTTCAGTCTTGTCCGACTCTGTGCGACCCCATAGACGGCAGCCCACCAGGCTCCCCCGTCCCTGGGATTCTCCAGGCAAGAACACTGGAGTGGGTTGCCATTTCCTTCTCCAATGCATGAAGGTGAAAAGTGAAAGGGAAATTGCTCAGTCGTGTCCGACTGAGCGACCCCATGGACTGCAGCCCACCAGGCTCCTCTGTCCATGGGATTTTCCAGGCAAGAGTACTGGAGTGGGGTGCCAATGCCTTCTCCTACATTTCCTTATTAAGATCTTACTAGGTCCACAGAAGATTTTATTCTAATCTGTTTCTCTTTAACTGTGTGGACCATTTAACTCAACTTTACTGTACATCATTTTTCTTTCTTTTTTTTTTTTTTAGTCTGTAAAAATAGTCTCTGTTCTTCACAAAGTCAGATTCTAAGTTGTATTAAAAAAAATAATGTGTGCTATAAATATATTTCCATTTATAGGTTATGAATGAGTCTATATTAATCTTTGTGCTGAGATGTCTACCTCCCCCCCTCATAAAACTAAAATCTGTTGTGTACAATAGCAAATATTCAGCACTGGAAATATAGGGAAGAATATTTGTTGTTGTGCAGTTGCTAAGTCATGTACAACTCTTTGCAGCCCCATGAACTGCAATATACCAGGCTTCCCTATTCTTCACCATCTTCCAGAGCTTGCTTAAACTCATGTCCGTTGACTCAGTGATGCCATCCAACCATCTCATCCTCTGTTGTCACCTTCTCCACTTGCCTTCAATCATTCCCAGCATCAGGGTCTTTTCCATTGAGTCAGTTCTTCACATCAGGTGGCCAAAGTATTGGAGTTTCAGTTTCAACATCAGTCCTTCCAATGAATATTCAGGATGATTTCCTTTAGGATTGACTGATTTGATCTCCTTACTGTCCAAGGGACTCTCAAGAGAAGAATATAAGCCTTTAAGAAAATTGCTGTCTACTGAAAAGGACAAATAAACACTCAGTTAGGGAAGAATTGGACAGGTGATAGGACGCATGTGTGTGCATAGGAAGCACTGAGGATGAGCACCTAACCCACAAGTTAGAGGAGATGTCCACAGAATAATAACTAGTATTATCATTGTGACACTAGTATTTTTTTTTATTGAAATATAATTGCTTCACAATGTTGCATTAGTCTCTGCTGTCCCCTGAAGTGACTCAGTCTGTATACATATAGACCTTCCCTCTTGGACCTTCCTCCCTCACATCCACCCCCAGCCCACCCATCTGGGTCATCAAAGAGCTCCCTGAATGCTTACCACTGATGCTGATACTTTGGCCAATACTTGATATCCAATACTTTGGCCAGCTGATGCGAAGAGCCGACTCATTTATAAAGACCCTGATGCTGGGAAAGATTGAAGGTGGGAGGAGAAGGGGACAACAGAGGATGAGATGGTTGGATGGCATCACCGACTCAATGGACATGAGTTTGGATAAACTCCGGGAGTTGGTGATGAACAGGGAGGCCTGGTGTGCTGCAGTTCCTGGGGTCGCAAAGAGTCAGACACGACTGAGCGACTGAACTGAACTGAGCTGATTGATGCTGAAAGGGTGGCCTCTCTGTGCCAGTGCCAAATCAAATCTCAGACATGGAGTTTTGGGTGAAGTAGAAAAAGATAGCTTTATTGTTTTGCCAGGCAAAAGGTGACATAGCAGGTTGATGCCCCTCAAATCTATGTGTCTCTGCCCGGGAGCATCTGATGAGGACTTTGATAACAGTACTTAAAGGGTGGAGTAGCTGACAGGATTAAGGGTGTGCAGGGAAGGTCCTGGAAGCTGGAATCTTGCCAACAAGAATTGCAGGAGACAAGAGGCGTCTCTGCCCAGGACCCCACCTCTCCAGACCTCCCACCCCCGCTGCCACTAGTGCCTCTCCCCATTCTAAGTACTTCGCATGTGTTAATATGTTTGGCCCATAAAATAGTCCTGCTCTCTGAGGGTTCCTATTATACCTGTTGATAGATGAAGAAGGAGTTCCAGTGCACCCGGGTCAGGAACTTCCATAGGCACCTGTGGCCAGTAAGAAACTAAACCAGGGTTTCAACTCAGACTGCTCGAGAGCCCGCGCTTCCAGCTGCCATGTGAGAGGAAGGGACCAAGTCAAGTCTTGCAGAAGGAGAATCCGTGACCTAACTTCAGCAGTGTGTAGAGAATATTCCAGACAGATGGGTCTTCCTTTTGTCAACTGGAAAAAGCAAAAACAAAGCACCCAACCCAAAAGTTGAGAAATATGTTTTCTTTGGTGATCTTATTAAAAAGCAGAGACATTACTTTGTCAACAAAGGTCTGTCTAGTCAAGGCTATGGTTTTTCCTGTGGTCATGTATGGATGTGAGAGGTAGATTGTGAAGAAGGCTGAGTGCCGAAGAATTGATGCTTTTGAACTGTGGTGTTGGAGAAGACTCTTGAGAGTCCCTTGGACTGCAAGGAGATCCAACCAGTCCATCCTAAAGGAGGTCAGTCCTGGGTGTTCATTGGAAGGACTGATGTTGAGGCTGAAACTCCAATATTTTGGCAACCTGATGTGAAGAGCTGACTCATTTGAAAAGACCCTGATGTTGAGAAAGATTGAGGACAGGAGGAGAAGGGGACGACAGAGGATGAGATGGTTGGATGGCATCACCAACTCAGTGGACATGAGTTTGGTTGGAGTCTGGGAGTTGGTGAGGGATAGGGACGCCTGGCATGCTGCTATTCATGTGGTCGCAAATAGTCAGACGCGACTGAGCGACTGAACTGAACTGGGAACTGTATAATCGGAATATAGGCCCCTCAGCTCTGAGGAAGCCAGGATATTGACATATAGAAATTTTTGCTGAAGAAAAGAAGTGTAGTCAAACATCAAAAGATTGCCACTAATCTCATACACACACACACACACACACACATATACACAGAACCTAGACATCTCAAGTTAATTATTTTAGTGATTTTCTATGTGTGGGAAGAGGCATGAGTGTGGGTTCATTGAAGTTATTCCTTAGACATGTGTCTTAGCTTTCTAGGGCCAGTATCCTGTTTTTCTCCATCCTGAATTCCCCTCAGGGCACTCCATTGGAGCTGGTTGCAGTGGCTGATGGCAGATTGCATTTGTTATTTACCGCAATGGCAGGTAACATTTTTTGTCTACAATGTGCAAAGTCATGATCACACAGAAACTTTGACAGATGGAAAAATATGGAATAACATATATGGTAATAGAACCAGAAGCTAATTAGCAACATCTAGATGAGCAACTTCACTTTCACTTTTCACTTTCATGCATTGGAGAAGGAAATGGCAACCCACTCCAGTGTTCTTGCTTGGAGAATCCCAGGGACAGGGGAGCCTGGTGGGCTGCCGTCTATGGGGTCGCACAGAGTTGGACACGACTGAAGCGACTTAGCAGCAGCAGCAGCAGATGAGGGGAAAACTGTAGTCTTTTCTGTTTTAATTTTTTTATTTTTAGTTACAAAATGAACAAAGAAAAAAAGCAAGTTCTTTGCCTGCTTTTGGTAGTATCTGTTCTAAAAATATAAAATGACAAATATCTGGAGTGATAATTTGACGGGGCAAACAAGAACACAAAGATGTCTTTCTTCCTGTTTTCCTCATGCAATCATTAACTTTGCTTTCTGCCACAGAAGAATGAAGATTTTTCCACCCCACAGATATTCTTAGGGAAACAGTAATCCCTCTATGGTTTTCTCCTTATTTTACTTTCTCTTTATATAAAACCATTCTTCACACTCTTTCCAACCTTTTAAGCTCCCCACCTACTATGGGAAGAATGGAAAGCAATAGCAGACTAAATCTAGAGCTAGAAAAGTTCTTAGAGATTGTTAGATCCCACTTTCCCATTTTCTTGACTTGAAAACTGAGGCCCACGGGTTAAACAATTTTCCCAGGTTCATAGAACCGATAGTATTGAACCTGAGATAGAGCTTTTATCTCATTGCTTATCAGTGATCTTTTCCACTGTGCCTGGCTGTCCTCAAATAGAAGGCTGCTGGAAATAAAAATATTATCTAATTCATCTAAATAACCTAGCATTACAACAGAAACCATTTTGTGAACTTAGGACATTTTCAGAAGTTTATGGTCAGAGTACATGTTTTTGAGATGTGTTTGGGATAAATCGAGAGCCTTTGATATGGCCTTCTGGGGATTCAGTGCATTCTCCTAGTAAATTTCTCAGGCACCTCCACCCACATTGCACCTCTGAGGGGGTCTGAGAGTTTCCACTGCCCAGCAGGTCCCTGACTCGGGGAGTGAGGTGCCTCAGCCCCTTCTCACGATGCTCTCAGACTCTACTTGTTCTTCCCTTGCTCGGGGCTGAGGAGCCCACAATCTGCAAACAGCATCAGAGGTTCCATTTGGAGCATGTTACCCCTCTGCTCAGAGAAGGGAATGGCAGCCCACTGCAGCATTCTTTCCTGGAGAATCCCATAGACAGAAGAGTCTAGAGGGCTACAGTCCATGGGGTCACAAAGAGTCGGACACGACTGAGTAACTAACACACACACCCCTCTGCTCCAAACCCTCAGAAGACCTTCTGTCTCACTCAGAATTAAATGGAAAGACTTCACTGTGGCCTTGTAGACTCTAAGATCTTGCCACAGGCTTCTTTGTCCTCGTCTTAGGCTCTCACTCAGCTCACCTGTAGATCAGGGTTCACTATAGACTAGCCTTTAGTAAATGAAGCTAGAATAAAGGTTATAACCCTCCCCTTCAAATACAAATGCCTTCTTAAAACTTTTCTGTGGAAACACTGGATGAGTTACTGGGGAACAGTGGGGAACAATGACAAGGCATCCCCGACCTGTGAACAGGTATAACGTTAGTACTCAGAGGAGTGCTGCAAAGGAAAGGCTCATGACGTACTGGAGAGCTTGTTTGACAGAATCAGTGAAGGCATGGGCACCTTCCCTGAGCAAGGGATGAAAGATAATCACAGTTAACCTGTTCACTTAAGATTTATACTCTTCATTACTAAATAATGTAAATTTTACATTAAATGTATTCAAGTGGAGTTAACGATATGCATGTTGAAGGCTTTAGGGTAAAGGGTAATAATGTGCACAATTTACTTCGTAATGTGTACAAAAAATAAATTGGGTTAATGGATAGATGTTGGGAAGGATAGATGGATTAATATGTAATAAGGCAAATATAACACAGTGCTAACAATAGAATCTAGGTGATCAGTATTTGGGTGATCCCTGTAAATTTCTTTCAGATTTCCTATATGCTTGAAAATGCTCATATTGTTGGGGGGAAAGTATTAACCAGATAAGGAGACTGGAGGGAACATCCCCCCACCCCCGCCCCGAGGGCACAGTATGTACAAATGTCACTTACGTACCATTACAGTTCCATTACTTTTATGTTTTGGATGATGTCTGTAGAACAGTAAATATCTTTCTAAATATTGGATATAGTTTTGATTAATTAAGTTTGCCTTGTTTCTTCTTTGTACTCTGTTGACTGATTTTTATTAGCTATAATATTAGATTGTCACTGACCTCCTTTTCTCCATTTGAGAATGCTGCAGCTGACAGTACTTCACAGAATCACTTTTTTGTTTGTTTGTTTTAATACTTGCTATTTAGAAAGTCCTTGACAGTTTTCCCTTGGTATCTCTAATTTTCTTGAAGAGATCTCTAGTCTTTCCTATTCTGTTGTTTTCCTCTATTTCTTTGCATTGATCACTGAGGAAGGCTTTCTTATCTCTCCTTGCTATTCTTTGTAACTCTGCATTCAGATGCTTATATCTTTCCTTTTCTCCTTTGCTTTACACTTCTCTTCTTTTCCCAGCTATTTGCAAGGCCTCCTCAGACAGCCATTTTGCTTTTTTGCATTTCTTTTCCATGGGGATGGTCTTGATCCCTGTCTCCTGTGCAATGTCAGGAACCTCCATCCATAGTTCATCAGGCACTCTGTCTATCAGATCTAGGCCCTTAAATCTATTTCTCACTTCCACTGTATAATCATATGGGATTTGATTTAGGTCATACCTGAATGGTCTAGTGGTTTTCCCTACCTTCTTCACTTTAAGTCTGAATTTGGCAATACGGAATTCATGATCTGAGGCACAATCAGCTCCCAGTCTTGTTTCTGCTGACTGTATAGAGCTTCTCTGACTTTGGCTGCAAAGAATATAATCAATCTGATTTCGGTGTTGACCATCTGGTGATGTCCATGTGTAGAGTCTTCTCTTGTGTTGTTGGAAGAGGGTGTTTGCTATGACCAGTGCGTTCTCTTGGCAAAACTCTATTAGCCTTTGCCCTGCTTCATTCCGTACTCCAAGGCCAAATTTGCCTGTTACTCCAGGTGTTTCTTGACTTCCTACTTTAGCATCCAGTCCCCTATAATGAAAAGAACATGTTTTTTAGGTGTTAGTTCTACAAGGTCTTGTAGGTCTTCATAGAACCGTTCAACTTCAGCTTCTTCAGCATTACTGGTTGGGGCATAGGGTTGGATTACGATGATATTGAATGGTTTGCCTTGGAAATGAACAGAAGTCATTCTGTAGTTTTTGAGATTGCATCCAAGTACTGCATTTCAGACTCTTTTTGTTTTCCAGCAAAATTGGAAAACTCATGGTCTTGTAGGTCTTCATAGAACTGTTCAGCTTCAGCTTCTTCAGCGTTACTGGTTGGGGCATAGACTTAGACAATCGTACCTCTTAATTCCCTTCACCTATTTTGCCCACCTCCTACCCTCTCCCTTTTGGTAACTACCTCTATGTTTTCTGTATCTATCAGGCTGTTATATTTTGTTCTGTTTTGTTTTGTTTAGATTCTACATATAAGTGAGATCATGTGGTGTCTGTCTTTCTCTTAACTATTTCACTCAGCATGATACCCTCTATATTTATTCATGTTGTCACAAAGGCAAGGTTTCATTTTTGTTCTTATGGATGAGTAATATTCCATTGTATTCATATATATGTGTGTGTATACACCTATATGTGTGTGTGTGATATATATATGTATATCTACATATACTTATATAAATACACACACACACAGACAACATTTTCTTTATCCATTCACCTGTTGATGGACACTTTGATTGCTTCCATACTTGGGCAATTGTAAATAACGCTGCAATGAACATTGAGGGCATGCATTCTTTCTAATTAAGGGCATGTATTCTTTCTAATTAAGTGTTTCTAATTAGTGTTTCCTTCAGATAAATATCCAGAAGTAAAATTTTTGGATTACATGGTAGCTCTAATTTGAATTTTCTGTGAAAGTTCCATGCTGTTTTCCATAGTGGCTATACCAATTTGCATACCCACCAGCAGTGTACAGGATCTCCTTTTTTCCACATCATCACCAGTGCTTGTCACTTGCCTTGTCACTGTGAGCCGCCCTGACAGGTGTAAGGGGACATCTCTTTGCAGTTTGGTTTTCATTTCCCTGATGGTTAGTGATGTTGAGCACCTTTTCACATACTTAATGTCCATTGGTATGTCTTCTTTGGGAAAATGTCTATTTAGGTCCTCTGCCTAATTTTCAGTCAGTGTGTTTGTTTTGTGATGTTGAGTTATAAGAGTTCATTGTATATTCTGCATATTACCTTCTTATCTTTGGCAAAGAAAGCCTTTCAGTAGGCTGCCTTTTCATTTTCTTGATGTTTCTCTTCACTGTGCAAAAGCTCTTTAGTTTGATGCAGTCCCATTTGTTTATTTTTTCTTTTGTTTCCCTTGCCAAAGATGACAAGATCCAAAAACATATTGTTTAGGCTGATGTCAAAGAACACACTGCCTCTGTTTTCTTCTAGTTTATGGTTTCAAGCCTTACATTGACATCTAATCCACTTCGAGTTTATTTTTGTATATGGTGTGAGAAAGTAGTCCAGCGTCTTTTACCATGTAGCTGTCTGATTTTCCCAATATCTTGTATTGAAAAGGTTGTCTTCTCCCCACTGTACATTCTTGCCTCCTTTGTTATACATTAATTAACTATATCACTATGGGTTTATTTCTGGGCTTTCCATTATGTTTCATCGATCTGCACATCTGTTTTTGTGCTAGTACCATACCAGTTTGATGTCTATGGCTTTGTAATTTAGTAAGAAATCAGGGAGCATGATACATCCAACTTTGTTCTTGTTTCTCAAGATTGCTTTGGCTATTTGGGGTCTTTTGCGGTTCCAAATAAAGTTTAGAATTATTCTCCTGTGAAAAATGCTGTTGGTTTTTTTCATAGGGATTACACTAAATCTGTAGATTGTCTTGGGTAGTTTAGTCATCTTAACATTAATTCCTCCAATCCATGAACACAATATACCTTTCTATTTGTTTGTGTTGTCTTCAACTTCTATCATCAGTGTCTTATAGTTTTCAGACTACAAGTTTTTTTTTTAACCTCTTGAGTTAGATTTATTCCTATGCTTTTTATTCTCTTTGATGCACTTGTAAATGGTATTATTTTCCTAATTTTTCTTTCTGGTGGTTTATTGTCAACAGGTAGGAAGATAACAGATGTTAATTTTGTATACTGAAACTTGACTGAATTCAATGATTATTTCTAATAGTTTTTTGATGGCATCTTTAGGATTTTTAAAATATAGTATCATGTCATCATCAAATAGTGATAGTTCTACATCTCCCTTTCCAATTTGGATTTCTTTTTCTTGTGTAAGTGCTGTGGCTAGGAGTTGGCTCCTACATTGATAAATGTGACTATCTTGTCTTACTCCTAATCTTAGAGGAAATTCTTTAAACTTTTCACGGTTGGCTATATTTTTGTTGTATATGGGCTTCATTATATTGAGGTACGTTCCCTCTATACCAATTTTTTATAAGTTATTATCATAAATGAATGTTGAATTTGTCAAAAGCTTTTTCTGCATCTATTGAGATGATATGATTTTTATTCTTCAGCTTGTTAATCTGGTGTATTGCATTGCTTGATCTGTGGATAGTGGGCCATCCTTGCATGCTTTGAATAAATCCCATCTGATCATGGTGTATTTTAATGTTTTACTGAATTCAGTTAGCTAATATTTTGTTGAGGACTTTTGCATCTATGTCCATTAGTAATAATGTCCTATAATTTTTTTTGCGTTCTTTTCCCTTTCTTTTTTCTGTGGTGTCTGTGATATGTCTGGTATCAAAATGATGCTGGCCTCATAAAATGAGTTTGGAAACATTCTTTTCTCTTTGTAATTTTGGAATAGTTTGAGAAGAATAGGCATTAACTCCTGTTTAAATTTTGATAAAAATCAGGAGGGCGGGGGGTTCATGTTTGGGAGTTCGTGTACACCCGTGGTGGATTCTTGTCAATGTATGCCAAAACCAGTAGAGTACTGTAAAGTAAAATAAAATAAAATTTAAAAAAATTTTTTTGATAAAAATCACTTATGATGCTGTTTGGTCCTGAACTTTTAGTTGTTAAGAGTTTTTAACTTACTGATTCCAGTTTATTAGTGGTAATGCGGTCTGCTCATATTTTCTATTTCTTCCTGATTCAGTCTTGAGAGATTATACATTTTTAAGAATTTATTCATTTCTTCTACAATATATTGTCCATTTTATTGGAAACTTTTATAGTAATGTCTTCTAATCCTTTGTATTTCTGTGGTGTTGGTTGTAATATCTCCTCTTTCAGTTCTGATTTTATTTATTTGGATCCCCTCTTTTCCTCTTGCTGAGTCTGGCTAAAGCTTTATCAATATATCTTTTCAAAGTACCATTCTTAGTTTCACTGATCTTTTCTTTTGTTTTTTTTTCTTACTCTCTGTTTCATTTATTAATGTCCTGATCTTTATGAATCATTCCTTTGACTACCTTCTGGTTTTGTTTTTCTTTTTCTAGTTCTTTTAGGTGAAATGTTAGATTGTTTATGTGAGATTTTTTCGTGTTTCCTGAGGTGGGCCTTTATGCCTCTAATTTCCCTCTATGAATGCTTTTGCTTTGTCCCATAGATTTTGTTACTTTATGCTTCCATTTTCATTTATCTCTGGGTATTTTTTAAAATTTCCTCTGTGACTTCTTCAACAACTCATCGGTTGTTTAGTAGTATGTTGTTTAGTCTCCAAATATTTGGGTTTTTTGCATTATTTTTCCTGTATTTGATTTCTGTTTCCATACTGTTATGATCAGAAAATACATTTGATATCATTTCAACTTTCTTACATTTTTGTTTTTCTTTTTCTAGTTCTTTTAGGTGAAATGTTAGATTGTTTATGTGAGATTTTTTCATGTTTCCTGAGGTGGGCCTTTATGCCTCTAATTTCCCTTTCTGAACACTTTTGCTTTGTCCCATAGGTTTTGTTACTTTATGCTTCCATTTTCATTTGTCTCTGGGTATTTTTTAAAATTTCCTCTGTGACTTCTTCAAGACTCATAGGTTGTTTAGTATTATGTTGTTTAGTCTCCAAATATTTGGGTTTTTTGCATTATTGTTCCTGTATTTGATTTCTGTTTCCATACTGTTATGATCAGAAAATACATCTGATATCATTTCAACTTTCTTAAATTTGTTGAAACTTGTTTTGTGTGATCTATCCTGGAAAATGTTCTATGTGCATTTGAAAAGAGTATATATTTTGAAATATATGAAGTGAAATGTTCTGAATCTATTAATTTCATCTGCTCTAATGTATCATTTAAAGCCAACTTTCCTTATTGATTTTCTATCTAGATGTTCTGTCCACTGATATATGTAGGGCATTGAAGGCCCTATTATTAATATTGTAATGTATTATATTATTTTCTCCCTTTGTGTTTGTTAATAATATTTGCTTTATGCATTTAGGTACTCCTATAATGGGTGCATCAGAGAAGGCAATGGCACCCCACTCCAGTACTCTTGCCTGGAAAATCCCATGGATGGGGAGCCTGGTAGGCTGCAGTCCATGGGGTCGCTAAGAGTCAGACACGACTGAGCGACTTCACTTTCACTCTTCACTTTCATGCATTGGAGAAGGAAATGGCAACCCACTCCAGNAATCCCTGGGTTGGGAAGATCCCCTGGAGAAGGGAAAGGCTACCCACTCCAGTATTCTGGCCTGGAGAATTCCATGGGCTGTATAGTCCATGGGGTCACAAAGAGTTGGACATGACTGAGCGACCTTCACTACACTGATAAAATCAAAAGCCATCTGTGAAAAGTGGACTGGAATCAAGAAACAGACTGGATCATAATATTTAGAAGGCATTGGAGAAGGAAATGGCAACCCACTCCAGTGTTCTTGCCTGGAGAATCCCAGGGATGGGGGAGCCTGGTGGGCTGCTATCTATGGGGTTGCAGAGAGCTGGACACAACTGAAGTGACTTAGCGGCATAATGGGTGCATATACATTAACAATTGTTATATCTTCTTAATGGTAAATGATAAATCCTTTTGTCATTACATAATATTCTCCTTTGTCTAATTTGTTCTTTGTTTTAAAGTCTTTCATCTGATTTAAGTATTGCTATTCCCTGCTTTTCAATTCCATTTATGTGAAATACCTTTTTCCATGACATCACATTCAGTTTTCATGTGTCTTTAGAGATGAGGTGAATTTCTTGTAGGTGGCATATACATGGATTTTTTTTTCTATCCATTAAGCTCCTCTATGTCCTTTGACTGGAACATTTAGTCAATTTAGTGTAATTATTTTGCATCTTTTTGTTTGTGTATTTCTTAACTACTTATTGTGGATACAGATGATTTTATACTTTTGACCTTCCTACTAGCTTATAAAGCAGCTGATCTACTGCTTTTACTGTATATTTGTTTTTACCAATGAGATCTTTTTCCTTCTCTAATTTTTATATTTCTAGTTGTGGTATTTTCTCTTTAAAGTAGCCTCTTTAACATATTTTGCAAAGTTGGTTGAAAGTGAAAGAAAGTGAAAGTGGCTCAGTCGTGTCCGACTCTTTGTGACCCCATGGACTATACAGTCCATGGAATTCTCTAGGCCAGAATACTGGAGTGGATAGCCTTTCCCTTCTCCAGGGGAGCTTCCCAACCCAGGGATCAAAGCCAGGTCTCTTGCATTGCAGGCGGATTCTTTACCAGCTGAGCCACCAGGGAAGCCCAGTGGTACTGAATTCCTTTAACTTTTGCTTGCCTTTAAAATCGTTTCTCCTCCAATCTGAATGCTAACCTTGCTAGGTAGAGTATTCCTGTTTTTTTTTTTTTTCCCTTTCATCACTTTGAATATATCATGCCACTCTCTTCTGGCTGGCAAAGTCCCTGCCAAAAAGAAAGCTGATTGTCACATGGAAGTTCCCTTGTATGTGACTAGTCACTTTTATTTTGGTGCTTTTAAGAGTCTCTCTTTAATAATTGCCACTTTAATTATAATGTCTTGGTGTGGACCTCATTGAGTTCATCTTTCTCGGGACACTCTGTGCTTCTTGGACCTGGATGTCAATATCCTTTCCCAAGTTAAGAAAGTTTTCAGCTACTTTTTCTCCAAATAAGTTACCTACCTCTTTCTCTCTCTCTTCTCCTTCTGGGACCCCTCTAATGTAGATGTTAGTTTACTTGATGTTGTCCCAGAGGTCTCTTAAACTACCATCATTATTAATTTTTTTTTTTCCTGTTCAGCTTGATTTTCACTATTCTGTCTTCCAGATCACTGACCTGTTCCTCTATATTATCTAATTTACTATCGAATCCTTCTAGTGTATCTTTTTTTAAAATTTCATTTATGATATTCCTAAATTGTGCTTCATTCTTCTTTATATTTTCTAGCGCTTTGTTGAAATTCTCACCATGTTCATTCATTCTTCTGAGTTTGATGAGCTTGTTTATTTTATTTATTTTTTTTTTTTAGAGCTTCCATTTTACTTTATTTTACTTTACAGTACTCTATTGGTTTTGGCATACATTGACATGAATCTGCCACGGGTGTACACGAACTCCCAAACATGAACCCCCCTCCCACCTCCCACCCCACATCATCCCTCCGGATCATCCCCATACACCAGCCCCAAGCATCCTGCATCCTGCATTGAACATAGACTGGCGATTCATTTCTTACATGATAGTATACATATTTCAATGCTATTCTCCCAAATCATCCCACCCTCTCCCTCTCCCTCTCCCTCAGAGTCCAAAAGTCCGCTCTACACATCTGTGTCTCTTTTGCTGTCTTGCATACAGGGTCCTCATTACCATCTTTCTAAATTCCATATGGAATTTAGAAAGATGGTAATGAGCTTGTTTATAATGATCACCTTGAACTCTTTATCAGGTGAATTCATTATCTCCACTTCATTTAGTTCTCTTACTGAGGTTGTCCTGTTCTTTCATTTAGAACATATTCTTCCATCTTCTTATTTTGCCCAATTTTGTTTATTTCTCTGTGCTTGGTGGTCGGGTTACGTTTCTTGACCTTGGAGAAGTAGCCTCATGTAGGAGACGTCCTATGGGGCCCTGCAACCTACTCTTCCCTGGTCTCCAGAGCTATATGGTCTAGGGGTGCCCCCTCTGTGGGCTGTGTGCCTTCTTCTTCTGTGGCTGGGCTGGCTACTGTGAGTGTGATGGTGGGGGCCTGGACCCTGGCCTGGCTGGCTGCAGGGATGTTACTCATGTAGGAGACGTCCTATGGGGCCCTGCAACCTACTCTTCCCTGGTCTCCAGAGCTATATGGTCTAGGGGTGCCCCCTCTGTGGGCTGTGTGCCTTCTTCTTCTGTGGCTGGGCTGGCTACTGTGAGTGTGATGGTGGGGGCCTGGACCCTGGCCTGGCTGGCTGCAGGGATGTTCCTCTCATGGGGCGGTGGGGCTGAAGGTGGGTGGGGTAACAATCTCACATGGCTGGCTCCGCAATCCACGTGGGCCTTCAGGCTGGTGCTGGCCCAAGGAGCCAGGATCCCATGCAGCTGTCAGTTGCATTTTTAATCAGTTTGTGGCAGTCCAAGCGAGGCCCAGGCTCCAATGCAGGCCCCAGGGCCACTATCACACCTTTTTCAAAGCAGTGCTTCGCAGGCTTTCCCGGGTGCAGCAGGGAAGTGGGTTTTCTGCTTCCTTCTCTCTAGAGACAGTGGCTGTGTGTATCTGTCCCTTGAAAATGAGGTGGGAAATAGCATTTGTACAAGAACATCTAAAAGATCTTCCTCTTGTCCCACTAAGAATAAATGGATTATATGGAATTTCAAGTTTTAGGATGAAAACAAACTGCCTCAAAGTCAGGTCTTTATCTTATCAACCAAATCACTGTCATGTAAAGATGTCCAAAAATATTAATAATTTGCTGAAAACTAATTTGCAAAGAAAATTCATGTGTGAATAAAATAATTTAGTGTTTCAAAAGTTGTTTTCTTTGAGACAGAAATTTTATTCCTATTTTAAAATAAGGGTAATTAATAAAAATAAGTAAATCATTCATTTTTTTATGATAGCTCTTATGCTTTGAAATATAATAAAGGGCTTAGAAAAATCCAACTATGTCATGTCATGGAGAAAAGTTTCCCAGAAATTTTGGCAGTGAAAGAGCATCAAATATCTTATCACTAGCCAGCCTATATCACAAAACCCATGTGCCTTTCTTGAATTTTGGATATATCTACTTGTATCCAAATTCTGGAGGAAGCAATGCAAAACACTCAATGGGCTTACTGTTCACTGGATACTTGATCATCTGCATAAAGTTCTTACAGCAAAATCCAGAAAGATGTATCCATGTTATTTTCACCTTGAAGTTACTTTGCAGAGTGATGGGCAGAGATGCTCCTGGGAAGTTCAGGCAAGGCTCTGGGGACAGTTAGGACCAGCTATCTTCCAGCTGGCTGTGTTAGCAGTCACACTTTCACTTAGAATCCAGGGACCTGGACTTTTTTTTTGGACTTCCAAGGTAGGAAGCCAGGGAAAGGAGGAATTCATTAGGGAAGACCTGAGCAGTCACTCACTCCCTCATTCTGCATGAGGAGGCCAAGTCCCAGAGAAGCACAAGATTTTCCCTAATAGTACCCAAGTCTTCTGTTCAAAGGGACACTTCTGAACAGAAAAAAAAACAAAAAACAAAAAAACAAAAACCAACAACACTGATTCTCAAAAGACATCTTTAGGTTATAGTCAGTCATACTTTCAGAGCCATAAACCCAGACTGGATTGAGGAGATAACTCTTTTGAGAATCCTTGAGACCTTCCAAATATGGCTGACCTGCCTCTCTGTCTGCCTTCAGGAAGATGCTTTGGTTGAGAGGCCAGCTCGGCTCTGGGGCTGTAAGAACTGAGGGATGAGGAGTAAGGCTTGGATTGGAAGAGCAATGGAGAGGTCAGGATGCAGGGCTTGGGAGAGGAGGATCAGGGAAGGGTCACAGACCATGACACCTGGTCCCCAAATGTGTGCACTCGGGAAATGTGGAGTTAGGACGTCCTAGCTTGTCTTCTCCCATGATGCAGGGCAGTGGAGCAGCCATCCACAAGGCTTTCCCCAGCAGCTTTATCCCTAGTCCTCTTCATGGCCTCACTCCCTCAAATTTATAGTACTGTCAGAACTAAAGTGATGAAGCCAGTCCGAACATAGCTTCCATCCCATCAGAATTCTGAACGTAGTGATTCTGACTACGGCTGGGAAATAACACACAAAAGATTGACCAAGCCCAGGCTGACAGACAGAGCTCTGTTTCAGACCTGAAGATGGATGAGATCAATTTTGAAGCAACTCTGCCTTCATCTTCTAGGTTATAGATGTCAGTGAAATTTTTTTTTTTTTTTGGCCTCCAAGCCTCATGTTTCAAACTGCATCCTTCTAGAGTAATCACAGGCATCATTTTATATAACTCCTAGAACTGTCTCTTATACACATCTAGATGTGTATAAGAGACAGCCCTCAGAGTCCAAAAGTCCGCTCTGCACATCNTTATAGATGTCAGTGAAATTTTTTTTTTTTTTTTGGCCTCCAAGCCTCATGTTTCAAACTGCATTCTTCTAGAGTAATCACAGGCATCATTTTATATAACTCCTAGAAAATGAGTCATTTTGTGATGAAGCAGCATTTTAGAATTTGTGGGCTACTGTAGGTTTTATTCAGTTTAGTTGGTCGGTTTTCAACCAACGTCAAAGAGAGTTTCATTTCAAAAACTTCAGAAGACAGTTATATTTAATGTTAATGTTTGAACAACCAGTCATCCAATTTTATATTTTAGTTACTAAATGTATCAATAAGCCCTAAATGTATCAATAATCATTAAAATGATTGGCTTGCCTATACCATACGCCTGTTCCCTTTACCAATACATGGGATATATTATACATGTGATATATATATTGTACATGGGATATATTATAATGCATGTGATTATATTATAACCAGTACACATGTGATATGTTATAACCAGCTGGACTTGTAGACAAAGCACAGAGAGGTACAGGCTGCAGAGCCTGTGAAGCCTGGGCCACATCTGGTCCCCACCAGCTCCCCTCCCACCAACGCACCACCCTGGAAAAGGGATGGCTGTATGGACAGGTGACAAAGTGGAATGAGCGTTTTCTAATCACTCCAAAAATCGATTTCTCCTTGAATTACCCCCAAAGCCTGCTTTGAGGGTTTAGTTAAATAGTTCATCGGCTGAACGTAATACAGCCTAGAGTTGAACTGAAGCAGTCTTTCAAAGCATCCTTCCTCCGGTGCAGTTACACACAGGAGAGGCGGCGGGAAGAGTCCTGCAGGAGCAAACCCCGCCATCCACGCGCCTCACCTGCCATGTCGATGGCGAAAGGCCTGTCTGCTCTCCAGCCGGTGTACCAGCCCACGACTTTGCCGTTCTCCACCAGCGGACGTTCATAGCGCCGCCCACCGACCAGGCCCACCGGCCAGACTGAGACCTTGCGTGTCGTTCGCATCTACAAAAGCGAAAAGAGGTGTGGTTGAGGGCTCCTTAGGGGAAAGACCCTGAAAGGAGGAAAGGAATGTGAGCCACAGAAGAAACAGGGGGAAGGGGGAGTGGAGATGTTCAAAAGGCGCAGGTTTCTGAGCAGAGCCCTCCTGCTGGTAGACGGCTCCCGGATTCCCTGCTGGGGACCACTGTCCTGTGCCGCCGTGGACTCAGGGGCTCAGGGCTGACAGATAAAGTGCGTCAGTGTCTGAACATTGCTCACTTTCTTGGAAGCTAAGTCGTGGCCATCAGATATTGTCTATTTGTTTCAAAGCTGAATCTGCAACATACTCGGTACCTCCAGAAGTGAGGAGGCTGGCTGGCCCCCAGGGAACCGCCTGTCCAGTTAACAGCAGGAGTTCCGCCCAGAGAAGTCACAGCGCTTGGTTGGCTCTGATTTTGCTTTGTGACAGACACTGAGAGATCTTGGCTGGGAACACACATAATGGGATCCAGATCCAGAACGGACACCAGGCACCCTCCGGACTGACAGAAAGAAAAATGTACCCTAAATTCGCCTGCCTTTCAAAGGCAGTTTGGCCTAATAAATTAGAGAGGAATGCCCCATGCCAGTGGCTGGAATCTCTGGTCCTCTCCAGGTACACGCTCTTGTGCTTGGTGGCGCTCTGGTCAAAGACAGCCCTCAACCAGAAGTTATCTCCTAGATTTCCTTAAAGGGAAAGACGCAAAGTTCACAAAAATACAGTCCTCGTCTCAATTCACTCCACCCTCAGACCCGTCTCCTTGCACACTGCAGAAAATGGAAACATTTCCATTTTTTTGTTTGATATCGTAAACATGCCAAGCATACTGAAAAACCAAATTAAATCTAATACATGTTTTTCTTACAGTGACAAATTGGCCTTGTGTCTAACGAGGCACGAAAATAGTGCTGTGTCCTTTTTTTGATATTTCCTTAAAATGCCTGTGATTTTTCAGCTCCTAAACTGCTTTTTCCTGGAGCACTAAATGTTGAAATGTGAAAAGCTGGTAAGCAGACCCCATCTCAGACTTGGGTGGGCGTCCTCCTGACAACGCATAGGCTGTGCCTGGATGCAGAAAAGGCTGAAACATTCTTGATAAGGATGTAAGCACCACGTGATACGTGATATGTGAGTCATGGGTAGCAAGAGATCAGGATGAGCTGTGCTGTGAAGAGGTACCTCACAGGCAAAGAGGCAGACAGACAGGAAAAGAATGGAAGGAGACAGGAAACAGGAAAAGAGAAATTTCCTTAAAGAGTAGAACTCACGTGACTTGGAACACTCCTACCGGGGCTAGCAAACATGGCCAGACGGGTTCAATGCCTGGCTTTTCACCTTAAACAGGGCCACGAAAAACGTGAAGGNTGGAAGGAGACAGGAAACAGGAAAAGAGAAATTTCCTTAAAGAGTAGAACTCACGTGACTTGGAACACTCCTACCGGGGTTAGCAAACACGGCCAGACGGGTTCAATGCCTGGCTTTTCACCTTAAACAGGGCCACGAAAAACGTGAAGGATTTTGCCCACAGATTCCAGAATGGCCTAGGGTTCTGGGTAACGAGATGAAACAGAAGTGACTCTTCACACTTCTGTGCCAGTTTCATGCTAGAACACGCAGGGTTTGCTTGCATGCTCCAAATTCCTGAGAGTAGCTCAGACCAAACATCTGTTCATGTTTTATTTTTTCAGAGGCTCGGGTGCTCAAGGAGAAGCAATGACTATTGAACACAGGTGATGTGGCAGGATTATATTTCCAAGCATGATAAATTTTAAAATGTCAGTCATTTAAATATAGGCAGCACATTATATTCACAGTTGGTTGAGCCCACAGATGCTGAACCTGTGGATACGGAGGGTCCAGGCTGGCACTTGAGCATCCTCAGATTTTGGTACCTGCAGTGGGTCCTGGAGCCAATCTCCCACGGGTACCGAGGGATGCCTGTAGTCTACAACTTCAGAAAGATCCAGATGCTTTTGCCATGTATGCATGCCTCTGAGATTCAGTGTGGAATCCTGCATCACACAGCCTGGCAGTACAGGACCTGGCAGTACAGTACAGCCTTGCATTACAGAGTGTGCCAGGCATTTTACAGGAAAATAGCAGAGCTATTTACAGAGCATCTGCATGTCACCCCAGGGGCCCATCTTTGTTCAGCATCCTTTTCATTCCATCACTGATCCTTAAGGAGTCCTTGGCAGCTACATTCTTTTCTGAGGAGAGGGGGATGTAATGATGACTGTTCCTACTATAAGTAAAAATTTCCTATAACTAAAATAATTCCCAATATTTAAAAGCTTTCCCACTTTCTTAGCACAGAGCAGCAGCTATGTCACGGCGCAATTCCAGGTACCTGGTGTGCGCTCCAGTTTGAAATCGAGGAGTACAGCGCTGGATGTTAAGAAAGTGAGGAAGCACTTTGCATATTAATAAGCTTCACAACTTTAAGACCAGGTCTGGCCCCCAAAGGCATTTTCGTCCTCTGTATTCAACATCAGAGCCATACTCTATCACTTACTCCTCCCGCTGTGACTCCCAGTTAAATGGACAGGACTCCCAACCAGCCCAAATCAAGAGCACACCCAATGGCTGAAGGACCACAAGATGTGTTAGGTACATCTCCACACTCCTCCAGTCTAAACGCCTTCAAACTCCCCAGGGCAGGGGGTGCTGGTTTGTCTGCATCTCCTCCAGGAGAGCAGGGAGGCAAGGAACTGCCCTGCACTCCATGTCTGGTGACTTACCAGCAACCAGCCCCTGTTTCTTTAAGCCAGCTTTGTTCCTGCAGCCTTAAGCTACAAGGCTTTGGTCCCTGTCTGGGAGACAGCTAGCGGCCAGGACTGGAATACTTCAGATCACATTTCCGTTATCGTCAGAATGCCCTTATAGTGAAACAGAAAGTTAAACAAGTGTCTTTCGCTTCCTTTAAGACCTACTGGTAAGTGAAAGTTGTATTTGTTTTTTCCAAAGGGAAATGAGCAAAATCCTTGATCTTATGAAACATGAAATGCTATAGGCAACCTCAAGGAGTAGAATTACAATAAAGAATTTTACATCCCATATCCTTCTTTTTGAACTAATAATTTCAGTGGCAAAAAAGCCACCTCAAATCCACAATTTAAAAAATCACCCTCAATGTGCCAGAATCCATGTTTAGAACTAACGACAGACAGGAAAGAGAGCTGCAAATATGATGAAGATGCAGTGAGTGTACACCTGGGGCCCAGGGTCCTTTCCAATATTGAGCGTAAACACCTGGTATTTTCCAACAGAGAAGCTACATTTATATGATCCAACACATCCATACATTTTCTTTGGAACAAGTCTGAAAAATTAGCATCATGTCTGTTTTCTCTGTTGCATCTGATTCACCATCCATTTCCTTCAACTAACAGTTCCTTGGTTCAGTGCTATTCACTCCACACTGTGTCCTTCACATAACTGGATATTGCCTGGGATCTTTTCTCTTTTTTTCCAGATAATTTTGATTTCCATACACAACCATTTACAGAGCATGAACTTCTGAGAGGCAGAAGCTAATTACTTAAAGGAGCTAAGAATTCTAGAAGCAGAAACACCCCCTAATGTTATATACTCAACCCTTCTCTTGTGTCACTGGGTAGAAGGTCTAGAAGACCACACCCCACATCTCTTCACACCTCCTGTATCTTTCCACTAAATGTCAGTCACATACCTAATATGCGTCCAGTGCCAGCCCCTGAGCAAGGTGGATGCGGTCCGTGCCTATGAAGCCAACGTTCCGGGAAAGAAGAATCAGTAACACAATCAACTCCAAAACAAGCTACTTAAATCTGACGCTGATAATGGCTCAAGGGGAGCAGATGGTGCTGTGAGGTACATTTCCAAGACTCTGATCTGGTCTGGGAACTGCTGAGGCTTGAGCTAAGCCCATAGCATAAGAAGACTGGCCACCGTGGATGTGAAGACCCAAGACTTTTCAGGAAGAAGGCAACTCAAGTGCTTCAGGCCACGGACAGCAATGTTCCCCTGCCTTCCTTAATAAAATAGACTCATTTCGGACAGTGGCTGCTGGGAGCCAGGTTTCTCACTGCTGGAGTGAGAACTTACAGATGGGGAAAGAGAAGAGCAGCATGACCCAGGTGGCTGTGGATGAGAGCTGGAGACAGCAGTGTGCGCTCATGTTTAGCTTCATGTAGAGAGGGTTATAGATGGTTAGAGCTTACTATAGAGACGGTTATAGGCAGGCCTTCCCAGGTGGCTCAGTGGTGAAGAGTCCACCTGCTGAGCAGAATCCATGGCTCTGGAAGATCTGGAGAAGGAAATGGCAAGCCACTCCAGTATTCTTGGCTGGGAAATCCTATGGACAGAGGAGCCTGGTGGGCTACTGTCCATGGAATTGCAAAGGCGTCAGACCCAGCTTAGGGACTAAACAACAGCCATACATAGACACGTGTGTACGCTGGTTAGTACACACACAGTTCCTTGCTCTGTCAGCTGAGGGGCCTGGAAGCAGTGACCTCCTCAGCAGCATCGAGCTTACCTGGCTTGAGATCATGGTTCCTAACACCATGCTCTAATAAAGGGAACCAGAGCTACTCGGAGAAGCAGCTGTCTTCAGGGCTGGGGCAGAAATATACAAGATGATCCTGGGCATCTTCAGAGCCAGGAAGCAAGGGAGCATTCAAAAAGGCAAAAACAAACAAAAAGTACACATTGATGGGGGCATACAAAGAGGCCCACAGGAGTCTACCAAATGGCCAAAGGTGGAACAATTTGATCAACAAAATGAGATTACAAACTACAAAACAAACACTAAACGCAAATATAACCGAAGTATATAAACAAATGTTTGAATAAATCAGCACATGGGGAATATACCAACTTCCTACGCAGAAGAATTGCAAATTCTGTATGTAGGTGGCCCTCCTCCCAGCCAAGGAGGTAGAGCTGACTCCCAACTCCTTTGGGGCGGACTGCGTAGTAACTTCCTTTCAGAGAGATCAGTGTGGAAGAAACTTCACAATGGAGAAACCTCAAGGACACCGTCCACAGTTTTAAGTCATGTGCCCTTGATATGCTGCAAATGGCACTGTCCCTCCATCGGCTTTTCTAACCTCTGCGGATCTTTCTAATAAGAGAAACCAGGGCTCCTTGGAGAAATGGCCAATTCCAGCACAGAGATGGGAAATACACAAGATGGGCCTAAATCATCCTGCAGTGCCAGAAAGTAAGGACGGGTTTAAAAGGCAAAGATCCCACAGGGACTCACATCAGTGAGGGTCTGTCTGAAGAACACAGCCAGCTGAAAGAGCTCCCAGTGACTAGAGAAGAAACAACGCAAAATAATGAGCTATACAAAAGTGTAGATAGTATATACCCTTAACCTGATATCATGAAAAGGGCACTTTTCTTCCCTGATCCATAACCATATTCTAATCATGAGGAAAACCTCAGAACAACTTCAGTGGAGTGGCATGCTACCATATACCTGGCCAGTACTCCTCTAAAGTGTCAAACTCATTAGAAACATGGCTTCCCTGGTGGCTGAGGTGGTAAAGAATCTGCCTGCAGTGCAGGTTCAATGTGCAGTGCAGACCCAGGTTCAATCCTTGGGTCGGGAAGAACTCCTGGAGAAATGAATGGCTACCCACTCCAGTATTCCTGCCTGGAGAACTGCATGGACGGAGGAGCCTAGCGGGCTACAGTCTGTCTGGTTGCACAAAGCTGGACAGGACTGAGCAACTAACACTTTCAGTTACACTCCTCCAAACTGTCAAGGTCATCAAAACCAAGGAAAATCAGAGAAACTATCACAGCCAAAAAGGAACCTACAGAGACATGACTGGATGCAATATGGTGCCCAGAAATGGCTCCTGGAACAGAAAAAGGATACCGGGTAAATACTAAGGATATCTGAATAAAGAACAGACTGTAGCGAATTTGATTCACTCATTACAACACATGTAACACACATAACATACTGCAAAAGAGACACAGATGTATAGAACAGTCTTTTGGACTCTGTGGGAGAGGGAGAGGGTGGGATGATTTGGGAGAATGGCATTGAAACATGTATAATATCATATATGAAATGAATCGTCAGTCCAGGTTCGATGCAGGATACAGGATTCTTGGGGCTGGTGCACTGGGATGACCCAGAGGGATGGTACAGGGAGGGAGGAGGGAGGGGGTTTCAGGATGGGGAACACGTGTACACCCATGGGTGGATTCATGTTGATGTATGGCAAAACCAATACAATATTGTAAAGTATTACCCTCCAATAATAAATAAATTTAAATTAAACNACCCAGAGGGATGGTACAGGGAGGGAGGAGGGAGGGGGGTTCAGGATGGGGAACACGTGTACACCCATGGGTGGATTCATGTTGATGTATGGCAAAACCAATACAATATTGTAAAGTATTACCCTCCAATAATAAATAAATTTAAATTAAACAAAAAGTTTTCTTTCCAGAGCACCTGGAGTGACTGCTCCTTCTCCGTCCAGTCCTGATGGGTAGGGTATGATGCAGACTTATTCTCTAGCCTAGGGTCAAGTTCTCACTCACTTTCTCTACCCTCAGTTACCATGTAGACAGAGATCACAGCGAAGCATTTGGCCATATGTGTCCTGAGAGGGGAGTCTGGACTGGCCTGTACAGCGGTTTTACGTTTTAAATGGAGACGTAGTAAAGCCTCAAGCTGTCTGGCCTCCTTGACGATCTGGTGCACTGGGCTGGAGTCCTACTGTCCTGGTGACAGTAGCTGGATTGCAGCAGCACCAGGCCAGACCTCCCTGCTCCCCCCAGTCCCCCTCCACCCCCCACC
>SJYX01015330.1:28791-58434 GCA_006410675.1 Oreotragus oreotragus | reverse complement strand
TCCAACACCACAGTTCAAAAGCATCAATTGTTCAGTGCTCAGCCTTCTTCACAGTCCAACTCTCACATCCATACATGACTACTGGAAAAACCATAGCCTTGACTAGACGGACCTTATAGATGAGGTTTATTTTGAGTTTTTAGAAGGAACATATCTTCACCTTGCTGGCGGGAGAGGGGATGGCTCAGGTTGTGGGGGCATGCGCCTCCAGAAGAGAGCCCTGTGCTCTTGTCTGGTGCTGTCACAGTAGCATTCTACCCTGAGGCTGGATTTCTCTTCTGCACCAGTGCCTCCATTCCTAGAAGCCCGGCATGCATATGTGCCAAGTAGCTTCAGTTGAGACTGACTCTTTGTGACCCTGTGGACTGCAGCCCACCAGGCTCTTCTGTCCATGGGATTCTCCAGGCAAAAATACTGGAGTGGGTTGCCATTTCCTTCCCCAGGGGATCTTCCACACCTAAGGATTGAACCCTTACATAAGAGACGTGAGGGTACTCTCCTACACCTACCTGCACTGACAGGCAGGTTCTTTACCACTAGCGCCACCTGTGAAGGTTTCTAGAAGCCCAGAGGAAAACGGAAATTTTAATAGTCCTAGATTTGGCTATGACAAGTCCGCATGGACAAAAAAACTTCCCTGTGACTGGTTGGTCTCGCTGACACTCATCTGTTTCCTCATAAGTACATTCAGGCTAAACCTGTTTAGCAAGGGTACCACAGATACGGCATTCCCTCCTCTCCTGTGTCCAGTGATGTGGCACCAGTGGTCAGGACCTCTTATGGATGCTGAGGCCAAACTGGACCACTTGGTCAAGGGGGTGACCACCAAGTCTCTCCGTGGTAGAGGCACATTTTTCTTTTATAATTTATAAGTGCCCCACAGAGGGACACTCTGAGGCGGTGCGAGTATCTTCTTTCCAGAAAACTTTTACCCAAGAGTTTGAGCATCTGGTGATGATTCTTGCTTGAATTAGTTGTTGCCATGCTTTGGGGGCACACAGTGGAGCTTTTTTCTTTGTGTCCTTCTGCACTTGTTCACTAATATCCTTCTTAAAGGACAGCTTGTCTCTAACCAGCCCCCCAACCTACAACCATTCCACCCCCCCACCCAGTGTGTTTTAGTCTGTCAGTGTCATTCATTCTGATGCTCAAATTGTTTACAGCTTGGCCAGCAGCCTGTCTTTATCATCTGCTGTTGAGCAGTTCCTTTGCCTCTTTGATGCAAAACATCTTAAAGTCACACTTTGTCCCTGTGCCTGACCTGGAATCAGCCACTTCTCCAAGGAGCCCTGGTCCCCTTTAGTGTAGAATAGTATTTACAAACCAAGATCTCGGTGTTAGGTGTGTTTATTGCTACTGGGGTGTTAATAGTTATAGGACTTTTAATCATGAGTTCGTATTAAAACCTCCAAATGGATTTTGTTTTTAAAACCCCAGCTTCACTGAGGTACAATTTACCGACAATAAAATGCACTCATTTTAAGAGTAGAGTTTGGTACATTGTAATCCCCTTCCACAGGCTGGTGCGCACCACCAGACATCCCTGTTTGTAGGCAGCTGTGTGTGGTGGTCTAATCTGCTTTCCATCTCTACAGATGAGTCCACCTATTCTAAAGCTTCATAGACGAGGAAGGATACAGTATGCAGCCTTCATCTGCTTTCTTTCGCTCACCATTGTATTTTTGTGATTCATTCATGTTATTATGAATATCATTAGCTCATTGCCTTTCATTGCTGAGTAGTAATCCATTGTATGGATACATCATGATCTGTTTTTCTGTTTAAAAGCTGTATTGGGGCCATTTCCAGCTTATGGCTGTTTTGAGTAAAACTGCTGTGGATATTAATGTGCAAGTTTTGTGTGTACAGGTGCTTTCATTTCCCTTGGGTAAATACATAGAAATAGAATAAGTGGATCAAGACATTTGTTAACTTGGTAAGAAAATGCCCAGGGCTTTCCCAAACCATTTTTACACTCCTGTAATGATGTTAGAAGACTCTTGAGAGTCCCTTGGACTGCAAGGAGATCCAACAAATCCATTCTGAAGGAAATCAGCCCTGGGATTTCTTTGGAAGGAATGATGCTAAAGCTGAAGCTCCAGTACTTTGGCCACCTTGTAGAAGAGTTGACTCATTGGAAAAGACCCTGATGTTGGGAAGGATTGAGGGCAGGAGGAGAAGGGGACAACAGAGGATGAGATGGCTGGATGGCATCACTGACTCGATGGACGTGAGTGTGAGTGAACTCCGGGAGTTGGTGATAGACGGGGAGGCCTGGCGTGCTGCGATTCATGGGGTCACAGTCAGACACGACTGAGCGACTGAACTGAACTGAACCTACTATTGCACCTCCTAGCAATGCAAAAATTAAAAGATTGCCAACACCAAGTATCAATGCAAATATGGGGAAACATTCCCTCAGTTCAGTTCAGTTCAGTCGCTCAATCGTGTCCAACTCTGTGACCCCATGAATCGCAGCACACCAGGCCTCCCTGTCCATCACCATCTCCCGGAGTTCACTCACACTCACGTCCATCGAGTCAGTGATGCCATCCAGCCATCTCATCCTCTGTTGTCCCCTTCTCCTCCTGCCCTCAATCCTTCCCAACATCAGGGTCTTTTCCAATGAGTCAACTCTTCTACAAGGTGGCCAAAGTACTGGAGCTTCAGCTTTAGCATCATTCCTTCCAAAGAAATCCCAGGGCTGATTTCCTTCAGAATGGATTTGTTGGATCTCCTTGCAGTCCAAGGGACTCTCAAGAGTCTTCTAACATCATTACAGGAGTGTAAAAATGGTTTGGGAAAGCCCTGGGCATTTTCTTACCAAGTTAACAAATGTCTTGATCCACTTATTCTATTTCTATGTATTTACCCAAGGGAAATGAAAGCACCTGTACACACAAAACTTGCACATTAATATCCACAGCAGTTTTACTCAAAACAGCCATAAGCTGGAAATGGCCCCAATACAGCTTTTAAACAGAAAAACAGATCATGATGTATCCATACAATGGATTACTACTCAGCAATGAAAGGCAATGAGCTAATGATATTCATAATAACATGAATGAATCACAAAAATACAATGGTGAGCGAAAGAAAGCAGATGAAGGCTGCATACTGTATCCTTCCTCGTCTATGAAGCTTTAGAATAGGTGGACTCATCTGTAGAGATGGAAAGCAGATTAGACCACCACACACAGCTGCCTACAAACAGGGATGTCTGGTGGTGCGCACCAGCCTGTGGAAGGGGATTACAATGTACCAAACTCTACTCTTAAAATGAGTGCATTTTATTGTCGGTAAATTGTACCTCAGTGAAGCTGGGGTTTTAAAAACAAAATCCATTTGGAGGTTTTAATACGAACTCATGATTAAAAGTCCTATAACTATTAACACCCCAGTAGCAATAAACACACCTAACACCGAGATCTTGGTTTGTAAATACTATTCTACACTAAAGGGGACCAGGGCTCCTTGGAGAAGTGGCTGATTCCAGGTCAGGCACAGGGACAAAGTGTGACTTTAAGATGTTTTGCATCAAAGAGGCAAAGGAACTGCTCAACAGCAGATGATAAAGACAGGCTGCTGGCCAAGCTGTAAACAATTTGAGCATCAGAATGAATGACACTGACAGACTAAAACACACTGGGTGGGGGGGTGGAATGGTTGTAGGTTGGGGGGCTGGTTAGAGACAAGCTGTCCTTTAAGAAGGATATTAGTGAACAAGTGCAGAAGGACACAAAGAAAAAAGCTCCACTGTGTGCCCCCAAAGCATGGCAACAACTAATTCAAGCAAGAATCATCACCAGATGCTCAAACTCTTGGGTAAAAGTTTTCTGGAAAGAAGATACTCGCACCGCCTCAGAGTGTCCCTCTGTGGGGCACTTATAAATTATAAAAGAAAAATGTGCCTCTACCACGGAGAGACTTGGTGGTCACCCCCTTGACCAAGTGGTCCAGTTTGGCCTCAGCATCCATAAGAGGTCCTGACCACTGGTGCCACATCACTGGACACAGGAGAGGAGGGAATGCCGTATCTGTGGTACCCTTGCTAAACAGGTTTAGCCTGAATGTACTTATGAGGAAACAGATGAGTGTCAGCGAGACCAACCAGTCACAAGGAAGTTTTTTTGTCCATGCGGACTTGTCATAGCCAAATCTAGGACTATTTAAATTTCCGTTTTCCTCTGGGCTTCTAGAAACCTTCACAGGTGGCGCTAGTGGTAAAGAACCTGCCTGTCAGTGCAGGTAGGTGTAGGAGAGTACCCTCACGTCTCTTATGTAAGGGTTCAATCCTTAGGTGTGGAAGATCCCCTGGGGAAGGAAATGGCAACCCACTCCAGTATCTTTGCCTGGAGAATCCCATGGACAGAAGAGCCTGGTGGGCTGCAGTCCACAGGGTCACAAAGAGTCAGTCTCAACTGAAACTACTTGGCACATATGCATGCCGGGCTTCTAGGAATGGAGGCACTGGTGCAGAAGAGAAATCCAGCCTCAGGGTAGAATGCTACTGTGACAGCACCAGACAAGAGCACAGGGCTCTCTTCTGGAGGCGCATGCCCCCACAACCTGAGCCATCCCCTCTCCCGCCAGCAAGGTGAAGATATGTTCCTTCTAAAAACTCAAAATAAACCTCATCTATAAGGTCCGTCTAGTCAAGGCTATGGTTTTTCCAGTAGTCATGTATGGATGTGAGAGTTGGACTGTGAAGAAGGCTGAGCACTGAACAATTGATGCTTTTGAACTGTGGTGTTGGAGAAGACTCTTGAGAGTCTCTTGGACTGCAACGAGATCCAACTAGTCCATTCTGAAGGAGATCAACCCTGGGATTTTGTTGGAAGGAATGATGCTAAAGCTGAAACTCCAGTACTTTGGCCACCTCATGCGAAGAGTTGACTCTTTGGAAAAGTCTTTGATGCTGGGAGGGATTGGGGGCAGGAGGAGAAGGGGATGAGATGGCTGGATGGCATCACTGACTCGATAGGCGTGAGTCTGAGTGACCTCCGGGGGTTTGTGATGGATAGGGAGGCCTGGCGTGCTGCGATTCATGGGGTTGCAAAGAGTTGGACATGACTGAGTGACTGAACTGAACTGAACTGAACTGATTCCAGTACTTCTTGTATAGACCTACATACTTCAGTAAAATTGGATGCTTACTGGAAATATATATATAATTGCCAACAACCCTGATAATCCTTATTTGGATATCAAAAAGAGCTGAGGGGGTGGGAGGGTCTAAGACTGGCTACAAGAATGTACGCACAGCATGGAGAATACAGCTATTTTGTAATACCTGTAAATGGAGTACATTTACAGTTTTGTAAATGCACTTTAAAAATTGTAATAAAAGTTTTTTAAAGGCAATAGTAACTGAAAAATGAAAAACTCAAATATATCGTTAGGTTTACAGAAAACTTTCATGCTAACATATTTCAATGTACGAAGTGGTTTCTCCCTTTAAAATCTGCTCTTTTTGCTTGCATTTCAAGAGTCCTGAGGTCTTTAATGCAGACAGCACCTCACTCACCTCTTCACTGTATGTCCAGTCTATAAAGGAAGTGTTTGTCCAACTGCACAGCTCACTTAGTTCAGGCACCTGGAGCTCCAACTCACACCTGATGGCTACTCTCAGAAGTCCACCAGCCTCTTCCTGTAACAGACAGACTTTGATACAAAGAGGCTAACCCACACTCAGGAAAATGTTATGAACTAATACAGCTGAACTGAAAGCATTAAAGAAATGAATACAGACTCAGAATACATCTTATGGTGCTGTGTGCGTGTGTGCATGCACGCACACGTGTGTGCGCACACGTGTGTGTGTGTGTAGGGTGGGGATTCTGGGGGCTATATACTGGATTTTTAAATCCCTTCCATCAGTCACTGCATGGGTGTCACAGAGTTCCCTACAGCTGTGCTCAACCTATTTTTCTGAATGAGCACTGACCCTAAATACCTCTATTCTGTACCTAAATACCTCAGTATTATGAGTATGTAAGGAAATTAAAATTCTTTCATTGTTTCTTAATTTTTCTATATAAAAACCAACTACCCACCCATCTCCCATTCTTCTCAGAATAGTGGGGAAAAGAGGTCCCCCAAACACTCAGATATTCTTAAAAAATGTTGTTAATGGCAACCCACTCCAGTATTCTTGCCTGGAGAATCCTGTGGACAGAGGAGCCTGGAGGGCTGCTCTCCATAGGGTAGCATAGAGTCAGACACGAATGAAGTGACTTATCCTGCATGCATGTGTTGGAGAAGGAAATGGCAACCCACTCCAGTGTTCTTGCCTGGAGAATCCCAGGGTTGGAGGAGCCTGGTGAGCTGCCATCCATAGGGTTGCACAGAGTCAGACACGACTGAAGCAACTTAGCAGCAGCAGCAGGAGTTTCAGCATCAGGTTTAATATTCTGGGACATTAAAAACTCCCCTGTCATACACAGCAGTGTCTTAAAGTGAGTTCTAAGAAAGACACACAATCCTCCTTTCCCCCCAGACAATGAGATGTAAAATCTCTTTTCACAGAAATAGAATATAATAGAATACTGTCTGTCTTCTTACTCTTCAGTCCTGTCCCCTGTTCCATTCAAAGTCCTCTGGGTTTCTTTTCCAGGATTTAATTAACATCTAATGTTATTCCAGAAAGGGAACATGGAAACTTGCAGAGATACACAGATACCAGAAAATTGAACAGAGGTAACTAATAACTAATAGCTTCCCTATATACCAGCAAATACCATGGAAAATAACATTGCTGTAGCAAGATCAAGTAACTAATGCTAGGCATAAACTCACTGAGCAAAGAGCAGGAACCAAATGAAGAAAATCACAACCTTTACCAAGGGTCAGAAATGATATGAAAGATGGCAGAGGCTGCGGCAGACACTGCTGGCTGCCTGCTCAATGCCTACTCTCTCTTCTTCCTTACTGGCTGAGCTTCAGTTTAGCTCAGCAATGACTAGTCTTCTCCACCCCCTTGCCAAATATGACTGAGGAGAGGGCGACCCTCTTCCAAGAGCAAGAATAAATCCTAACTTCTCAGTGATTACTCCGAGTGTTGGCAGTTCCAGTCATCAGAGGAAGAGCACTGGGCACTGGGTTGCTTGTGGGCAAGGTTTTTCCACTCCTAAGGAATTCAGCACATAGCCATGTCTGGATGTGATGGCTGGAACTGCAGCAGCCATTTCATAACTGGTAGGAAAAAAGCTGGAACACAAAGCTGACATTCTGAGCATGCAGAGAGATGGGACCCTGGGCCCTTGATGACACCACTGAATTTCTAAGTCAGCCCGAACCCTGTCCTCCATCTGGACTTCCTGATATGGACTTACACATTGGCTGTGTAAATCAGTTCCTTCTCTGGTCCTTACAAACAACTGGGGAAATCCACCATGCGTGACTTTGAGCGGGGGAGGGCCACAGTGTTGGGGACATCCTCCCTGGGGAATTAGTCCCAGGAGCTGGAGGAGCTGGTCATCACTGTGCAAGATTCATATTCACTCGGACATAATTCACCAGAAAGTGGGAACTTTACCATGCTTTTGGAAAACTCTTTGGCAAAATGGTCTCTGAGAAGCAGGTTTGGGATTTTTTTTTTTTACATGCTGCAATTCATGGGGTCACAAAGAGTTGGACACGACTGAGCGACTGAACTGAACTGAACTGATAGCAATTAAAAATACATATTTTTGTGTGTTACAACACAGAAAAATAGAAAAAATATATTTCATAATGCCATTTATATACATTTAAAATGCTGCACACAAAGCACTATATATAAAGACACATACAGATGAAATGATCCACAGTATGTACCCTAGAATAGATGCCTGAAGACAAGGACAAAAGGAAATACACAACAGAACAGGGAGACATGTAGGATGATGCTGATAGCAGATTAGATCTGAGAAGTAAGATCAGCTCTACCTCTGTACCTGGAATCTAAGGAAAAGAAAAAAACTGCTGATTCTCTTGGTAGAAAGCATATTCAGAATATGTGACCAATAAATAAAAGAGAAACAAAGAGGGAAGTCTATAAGGTTACAGAAGCAATTAAGGACTCCCAAAGAATATTTACTTTACTTTATTTATTTGGCTATGTGGCATTTCTAGCTGAAGCATGTGAACTCAGTTGCAGTATGTAGGAGCTAGTTCCTGGACCAGGGATTGAACCTGAGCCCCCTGAAGTGGGAACACGGAGTCTTAGCCACTGGACCACCAGAGAAGTCCCCCGGAAAATATTAAAAAGGAAGATTATGATAAGACATTCCCTAGAATAGTAAGTAGACTCTTTGTAGCCTCAGTAAAAGGTTATTTTACAAAGTTATCATGACCAATCTTTACTTTGGTGGAAAGTAAAAATATAGGTGAGTCTTGAAAGGTAACTTAATTCAAAAAGTCTAAAACACAACAAAGTACAGAGGCTGTTAACTCACACAAGATTCACAGCAGGGGTTATTTAAATAGGGCTTTGTTTACTGACTGTTAAGTCTTTAACTTGAGAGAAGAGTATCGGAAAAGCAAAATGGATAAAGAAACAAGAAGCAACATTACGCTATTTATGACTGATATGCTTTAAATATAAGAAGAGAGCCAGGATGAAATTGAAGGATGGAAAAAGGAATATCATGCAAACAGTCTGTCTGCATATGATAGCTATTGTGGCTATACTAGTATCAGATAAAATAGCTTTCCAGACAAAGAGATTACCAGCAATAATGAGGGACCATTTCATAATGATGAAAGGGTCAGTTCATCAAGAGAAAAATAAATCTGAAGTTGTGGGCATCAAATAACATAGCTTCAAAATAGATGAAAGAAAAATAAATTTAAAAGGAGAAAGGATTCCTTTTATTTCTTTTTCTGCTCTGATTGCTGTGGCCAAAACTTCCAGAACTATGTTGAATAGTAGCGGTGAAAGTGGGCACCCTTGTCTTGTTCCTGACTTTAGGGGAAATGCTTTTAATTTTTCACCATTGAGGATAATGTTTGCTGTGGGTTTGTCATATATAGCTTTTATTATGTTGAGGTATGTTCCTTCTATTCCTGCTTTCTGGAGAGTTTTTTTTTATTATCATAAATGGATGTTGAATTTTATCAAAGGCCTTCTCTGCATCTATTGAGATAATCATATGGCATATATTTTTCAATTTGTTAATGTGGTGAATTACATTGATTGATTTGCGGTACTGAAGAATCCTTGCATCCCTGGGATAAAGCCCACTTGGTCATGGTGTATGATCTTTTTAATGTGTTGTTGGATTCTGATTGCTAGAATTTTGTTGAGGATTTTTGCATCTATGTTCATCAGTGATATTGGCCTGTAATTTTCTTTTTTTGTGGCATCTTTGTCGGGTTTTGATATTAGGGTGATAATTATACAGAGTGAAGTAAGCCAGAAAGAAAAACATCAATACAGTATACTAACACATATATATGGAATTTAGAAAGATGGTAATGAGGACCCTGTATGCAAGACAGCAAAAGAGACACAGATGTGTAGAGTGGACTTTTGGACTCTGAGGGAGAAGGAGAAGGTGGGATGATTTAGGAGAATAGCATTGAAATATGTATACTATCATGTAAGAAACGAATTGTCAGTCTATGTTCGATGCAGGATACAGGATGCTTGGGGCTGGTGTATGGGGATGATCCGGAGGGATGATGTGGTGTGGGAGGTGGCGGGGGGGAGTTCATGTTTGGGAGTTCATGTACACCCATGACAGATTCACATCAATGTATGCCAAAACCAATACAGTACTGTAAAGTAAAATAAAGTAAAAAAAAAAATTTTTTTTAAAGGAGAAAAGAAAATTCACTATGAAAATCAGAAATGTTAACAAGCACATTAACTCAGGCAAGAACACTGGAGTGGGTTGCCATTTCCTTCTCCAATGCATGAAAGTGAAAAGTGAAAGTGAAGTTGCTCAGTCGAGTCCGACTCCTAACGACCCCATGGATTGCAGCCCACCAGGCTCCTCCGTCCATAGGATTTGCCAGGCAAGAGTACTGGAGTGAGTTGCCATTGCCTTCTCCAATTAGTAGGGATACAGAGAATTTAAACAGCGCTTGACAAATTGATGTGTTAAAACTCTATGCCCAGCAACATCAGAGTAAACATTATTTTAAGGCACATACGGAACAAGCACTGAAAACAGCTATATGCTCGAATACAAAGCAAATCTCAATAAATTTCAGTTGAGTGAAACGAGACTATGCTTTCTGACCACAAAGAATTGAACTAGAAATCAGAACCAAAGATTACAACAAACCTAAGTATTCAGAAAGGAAGTAACATGCTTTGAATTATTTGTAAAATTATAGAAAATATATGAAAAAATAAATCAATGGAAACTAAAAAATATTTGAAATGAACAGTATGAAAGCACAGCAGCAAAGTTTCTGGGATGCAGTGCTTAGAGGGACGTGTATAACGTTATGCAGACATTAGAAAAGAAGATAGAAAAATTAAAGACCTAAGTTTTCATTTCACTTTTTAAAAGAAGAAAAATAAAATCAAAACCAAAGGAAGGAAGGAAATAAGAGAGCAAAATGAAACAAAAGCAACAAAAAACTGACCTAGAGAGATAGGCAAAAGAGAAAAAGCAGCGTGAAAATGTGAATCCGTGAAACCTCCTCTCATCATTCAAATCTCAGTTTCAGCACGAGTTAGCTGGGTGGCCTCAGGCCCTAGGTAAGGCTCTCCGTGCTTCTCTCCACCCTTGTAAATGGATGTGGGCACATTTTAGTGGCATCTCATAGGGCTCTGACTCTGGAGCACAGGTAGGTACAGCGTGGGTGTCAGCTGTCACCATGCTGCTCAGGGACAGAGTCGCCAGCCTTAGCCTAGACACTGGGACCCATCAACAAAGAAATCCTCTGCTTACGTGTTTAAGAAGGAAAAGACATTTAGTTTCTAGAAAAACTGTACCAAGTAATTTTCACAAATCCAGGCCTGGAATAAAGGGTGCCCTTCCTTCTGAGTTTCAGGACAAATCTCATCTCTGATGATGTTTGAGGTCACCCTTGGATGTGAACGTGAACAAGAAGCAAAGCATTTAAAATCCCATCTAGACGGACCTGGAGAAGCAACCAGTCCAATACTGGACTGCCAGCCCAGTCCAGTATTCTTGCCTGGAAAATCCCATGGACAGAGGAGCCTGGCAGGCAACTATCCATGGAGTCACAGAGAGTCAGACACCACTTAGAGACAGCACCCACATACCAGACAGGCCCCACCAGAAACCACTCTTCCATGGAACACAACTCAGAAGACCCTGAATTATTTTATCTGTGTGTATCCTCATGAAATGTGTAACACTTTGTGTGCTGTTTTAAGCATACATGGATGGCGTTATGGAATAGATTGTTTCCATCATTTTCTCTAGGCTGTACCATAGTTTTAAGATCTACTCATGTTGTTCTGGGCACCTGAAGGGTCTCTCAGTCCTGAAGTTTTTAGTTCTACTAGTAGCATAACGATTATATTTTTCAGAGATGGGACAGAAACCCAAACTAACTTATTAAAACCCCTAACAGGTAACATCAAAAAGAACAAAATTATGAAGAATAAACCTAACCAAGGAAGCAAAATATTTATACACTGAAAACCATAAAACTCTGCTGAAAGAAATTAGAGAAGGCATAAAAAAATAAAATGATGTTCTGTGTTCATGGGTTCAAAGACAATATTGTCAAGATACCAATACTACCCAAAGCAATATGCCAATTCAACACCATCCCTATCAAAACTCCAATGTTTTTTGCAGGAATAGAAAGATCCATCCTAAAATTCACATGGAATCTTAAGGGAACTCAAACAGTCCAAGAAAACCTTGAAAAAGAAAGTTGAAGGACCCACACTTCCTGATTTTAAAACTTGCTAGAAGTCAACAAGAACTTAAACAGAACAGAACTGGCAAAAGACAAACATACCGACTAGTCGAGCAGAACAACCTAGAAATAAATGGCCACATATGTATGGTCAAATGACCTTAAACAAGGGTGTCAGGACCATCAGCGAGGAAACGACAGTCCCTTCAGCAGTGGTGCTGGGGAGAGCTAGATATCCACATGCAAAAGATAGTAATTCTGTGTTCATGGGTTCAAAGACAATATTGTCAAGATACCAATACTACCCAAAGCAATATGCCAATTCAACACCATCCCTATCAAAACTCCAATGTTTTTTGCAGGAATAGAAAGATCCATCCTAAAATTCACATGGAATCTTAAGGGAACTCAAACAGTCCAAGAAAACCTTGAAAAAGAAAGTTGAAGGACCCACACTTCCTGATTTTAAAACTTGCTAGAAGTCAACAAGAACTTAAACAGAACAGAACTGGCAAAAGACAAACATACCGACTAGTCGAGCAGAACAACCTAGAAATAAATGGCCACATATGTATGGTCAAATGACCTTAAACAAGGGTGTCAGGACCATCAGCGAGGAAACGACAGTCCCTTCAGCAGTGGTGCTGGGGAGAGCTAGATATCCACATGCAAAAGATAGTATGTAATACAGTGCACAAAAAGTAAGGACGTTTGTTTCTTGGCAGGAAGGCTATGACAAGCCTAGAAAGCATGTTGAAAAGCAGAGACATTACTCTGCTAACAAAGGTCCATATAGTCAAGGCCACGGTCTTCCCAGTAGTCATGTATGGATGTGAGAGCTGGACTATAAAGAAAGCTGAGTGCTGAAGAATTGATGCCTTTGAGCTGTGGTGTTGGAGAAGACTCCTGAGAGTCCCTTGGACTGCAAGGAGATCAAATGAGCCAGTCTTGAGGGAAATCAATCCTGAATACTCATTGGAAAGACTGATGCTGAAGTTGAAACTCCACTATTTGATCATCTGATGCCAACGGCTGACTCACTGAAAAGTCCTTGATGCTGGGAAAGACTGAGGGCAGAAGGAAAAGAGGGCATCAGAGGATGAGATGGCTGGATGGCATCCACAACGCAATGGACATGAACTTGGGCGAACTTCAGGAGATGGTGAGGGACAGATTGGCCAGGCATGCTGCAGTCCATGGAGTCTCAAAGAGTTGGGACACGACTGGGCAATTGAACAGCAACAACAAAATCAACATTAATCACCTAAACAAAACAGCTAAAATTATGCAACTGTCAGGAGAACACATAGGAGAAAATCTTCATGACATTGAATTTGGCAACAGTCTCTTGGACATGACACCAAAAACACACAAGCAGCAAAAGAAAAAAATAGATAAACTGAACTCCATCAAAATTTAAAACTTTAGAGCATCCCAGGACACTACCAATGAAATGTGAAAAAGCACCCTTCATGCTCAGGGCTGGTGCACTGGGATGACCCTGAGGGATGGGATGGGGAGGGAAGTGGAAGGGGCCTTCAGGATGGGGGACACATGGACATGGCTGATTCATGTCAATGTATGGCAAAACCCACTCCAATATTGTAAAGTAATTAGCCTCCAATTAAAATAAATAAATTAATTAAAAGTAAAAAAGCACCTGCCAAAATGGGAGAACGTATTTGCAAATCACCTATCTGATACAGACTACGATCCAGAATATATAAAGAACTTCTAAAACTCAACGAAAACAAACAAAATGAAACCAAACAACATAATTGAAAAATGGGCAAAGGACATGAACAGACAGTTCTTCAAAAAAGGTATACAAATAGTATAAGCATAAGAAAAGATGGTCAGCATCACTAATTACTGCTGCTGCTGCTGCTGCTGCTAAGTCGCTTCAGTCATGTCTGACTCTGTGTGACTCCATAGCCGGCAGCCCACCAGGCTCCCCCGTCCCTGGGATGCTCCAGGCAAGAACACTGGAGTGGGCTGCCATTTCCTTCTCCAGTTGGAAATGCAAACCAAAACCACAAAGAGATACCGCCTCACAACCCTTAGATGGTTATTATAGTAAAACCTAAACTTCATGCTTTGACAGCACTACAAATCAAATATAAATAATGTTATCTCAATTTATGCAGACCAAGCAAATAGTTCATCAGAGTCCAGAAGGCCTGAGTAAACATATCTGAATATTATTAAATTCTGTCCTGAGAAAACCCACTATTAGAGTAGCACCTGGAATAGTTAATAAATAAGGCTGTTGACTTTGGTTCTCCTATTCTGCTTTTGCAGCATGCCTTCAGAGCAATTACTATTCCATTACTGTTCACACAAGAGAAAATTTACTAGCCTGCAATTTAGAGGTAAGTGGGGTAGACAGAAGAAAATGGAGTCACCCACCAGGATCCAAGAAGCTGCAGACAACAGTCTAAATGCTTAAAAGACACACATTCATCACCACACACAATAACCCGGACTTGTCTTCATGTCTATTCATGAGAAAGAATAATCAGTGGAAAGTAGCTTGGAGGGAGAGATGTGTATAAGAGACAGCCACAAAGAGATACCGCCTCACAACCCTTAGATGGTTATTATTAAAAAAAAAAAATAACAATAGCTGGAAAAACCGTCTGGCAGTTTCTCAGAATTTTAAACACAGAAATACCATGTGATCCAGCAATTCCACTTCTGTATATGTATGCATCAAAGAGCTGAAAGCAGAAACTCAAGCGTACATTTGCATACCAACGCTCAGAGCAGATTCACAGCAGCCGAAAGGGGGAGACAACCCAGGATCCGTTGGTGGTGGAATGGACAAACAAAATACTGTCTATACATATAACGGAAGAGTTTTCAATCTTAAAGAAGAATGGAATTTTGATACAATGTAGGAGCCTGGCAGGCTGCAGTCCCTGGGGCCGCTAAGAGTAGTAATACTCATATCAGACAAAATAGTCTTTAAAATACAGACTGTTACAAGAGACAAGGAAGGACACTACATAATGATTAAGGGATCAATCAATGAAGAAAATATAACAATTGAATTATTTATGCACCCAACATAGAAGCACCTCAATACAAAAGATTAGAGAAGGCAATGGCACCCCACTCCAGTACTCTTGCCTGGAAAATCCCAGGGGCGGAGGAGCCTGGTAGGCTGCAGTCCATAGGGTCACAAAGAGTCAGACACGACTGAGTGACTTCACTTTCACTTTTCACTTTCATGAATTGGAGAAGGAAATGGCAAGCCACTCCAGTGTTCTTGCCTGAAAATCCCAGGGATGGGGGAGCCGGGTGGGCTGCTGTCTATGGGGTCACACAGAGTCGGACGTGACTGAAGTGACTTAGCAGCAGATCAGCTTTAGAGATATTAAGTGAAGGAAGTGAAATAGAAAAGAACAAATAGTGTGTAATTCTACCTTATACTAGGCACCTGAAATAGGGTAACTCATAGGGACAGAAAGTAGATTATAGGTTATGAGGGACTGGAGGAGGGAACACGGGAAGCCAGTGTATAAAGGGTACAGAGTTTCAGCTTGGATGAAGACAAAGTTCTGGAGATGGAGAGGGAGACGGTTGCACAGCAGAGTGGATACACTTAAATGCCCCTGAACTGCACACTTAAAAATGGTTAAAATGGTAAATTTCATGGAATATATATTTTACCAGAGAACAAATTACAATAAGAATACTCAATTTTTGTTTCTCCCCCACAGCCCTTGACAAAGAGGGAAGAAAGACCTAAACAGAGTGGATACACTTGAATGCCGCTGAACTGCACACTTAAAAATGGTTAAAATGGTAAATTTCATGGAATATATATTTTACCAGAGAACAAATTACAATAAGAATACTCAATTTTTGTTTCTCCCCCACAGCCCTTGACAAAGAGGGAAGAAAGACCTAACAAGAAGCAGAGAAGAGGCATCTATTTTTAAATCTCACTGGAATTTAACCCAAAGACAGTGGGTTTTCAGAGGAAAACTGGACTGCTGTAAAACCCCAAATCATCACCCGCAGAAACCACAAATGTTGTCAATCTGACTTTATCTTAATTTTTTATGGGTGTTTTTAAAATTAATTTTTGCTGGAGTATAGTCGATTTACATGTTGCACTAGTTACTGCTGTACAACAAAGGGGATCAGTTATACAGTTCTGCATATACCCACTGTTAAGATTCTATTCCGGTACAGGCATTACTGAGCACTGAATAGAGTTCCCTGTGCTACACAGTAGCTTCTCATTATGCTTTTGTTTTAAAATCTGTTTTTTTAAACCCCTAAACAGAGGGGAAAAGGCAAGGAGGGAACAGGTTTCTTTAAAAAAAAAAACACAAACCCTGTCTTTTCAGTAGGTACAGCAGGGGTCATGGGCACGAAGCCAAGGGTCAGGGGATGAGGCCCAGCCTCAGCTTTGAGGACTAGGGCGGGCGTGGGGGTGGAGTGGGGGGCCTGAGCATCCCAGCAAAGCAAGGCTGCAGCTCCCCGGGGAGAGACGCCCCAAGGACGCCTGGAGCACTTTCACCAGTGAGAACAGATGCCATGGAAGAACTTTCCAATGTTACAAAAATATCCCCAAACTGTCGCCCGACCTTTAAAAATGACACTGGCATTTTCGTCTTGCAATCCCTAGTTTATCTAGATGATCACGTGTCCACACGTGGACCCTGGAGGCTGACCGCTGGGACCACGCAGCGGGGGCGGCCAGGGGCCTGGTGGATCCTGTCTTCTGGCCCCTCTCCCCGCTCCTGGGGCCAGATCCCCGGGAGAGCAGGGGTCCAGCCGCGCAGGGAGGCTGCCCTTCTGACCCACAGGCATCTCCCTCACCGAATCCTCACAACTGGACACATCACCCCCAGGCCCACCATACAGCTGACCCTCGTTTGTAAAAAGGGCGTTGTGGTTCCTAACTTCAGACACGTGATGAGAAGGAACCATCTCAACACCGAGAGGGGACGCCTAGCACACAGCGAAGGATGAAGACCCCTGCGAGGTTATGGCTGGAGGGCTTGGGCTCGGCTGGGTCTGGAGCTCACAGGTTCCAGTTCCTAACTTCATGCTCCTCTCACCAAAACAACCGTTTTCAGACTCGGGGTGCCTGGGCCCTGGATGTCTATAACGATTCTCATGGACCATGTGAGCGCAGACAGCTTTAAGGGGACACATCCCAGCCGCTGGGCAGCTCCATAAGCTCCCCTGAAGCTGGCCTCTTGGATGCAGTGGTCAGCCCTGCCTTTCATCTTGCTTTGTCCCAACTCCCCTGCTCCAGCTTCAGTAGCTTCAGTCGTGTCGGACTCTTCGCGGCCCTATAGACTGTAGCCCACCAGGCTCCTCTGTCCATGGGATTCTCCAGGCAAGAATACTGGAGTGGGTTTCCATGCCCTCCTCCGGGGAATCTTCCTGACCTGGGGATCGAACCCACTTCTCTTACATCTGCATTGGCAGGAGGGTTCTTTACCACCAGTGCCACCTGGGAAACCCCATATCCGTCCCAGATCATATTAAATATATTGTCTCACTGTGATCAAACCTCCAAGACCAAACACAGATACTCAGAAATACTGCTGTCTTTATTAAGAAAGTTCCTCTCTCTAATAAATGGGTAACCTCATCCTTTTAGAAGACAGAACATTTCTAATTAGCTTTTTCAACAAAATTGAAGAACTAATGTTATCAATAGATTATTAAAATCATTTCTGCTAAGAGATCAACATAGTGTCTTTGGCTTCAAGCTCGCGGATTCAAAAAATTGGAGAACACCGAGGGAAGAAAATGCTTTCCATCATAGTTATTTTATGGAAACAAGTGTGACCTAAAGGGAAGCAAGCCTATGCTAAACCCCATCTCTTTCCAGCAAAAAGTAATACTCTCGATGACACAGAGAATGCATCATTAGCAACAAAATGCTTCATCTATGTCTGTAGGAAATCAAGTTCCAAGAAATGTAGCTTTTATACTTAATAGTTAATCATCCAACTTTGCAACATTTATATTGTTTTGATAACTTGATTACTGCTACTAAATATACCCTTGAAAGTGAAAGTGTTAGTTGCTCAGTCATGTCCAACTCTTTGTGACCCCATGGAGCGTAGCCCGCCAGGCTCCTCTGTCCATGGAATGCTCCAGGCAAGAACACTGGAGTGGGTAGCCAGTCTCTTCTCCAGGGGCTCTTTCCAACCCAGGGAACGAACCCGGGTCTCCCACATTACAGGCAGATTCTTTACCGTCTGAACCATCAGGGAAGCATACTGTTAATTCAATCATAAAAGTGGTTTTTAATTGAAGTATAGTTGATTTGCAATATTATACTAGTTTCAGGTGTACAACATAGTGATTCAATATGAAAATTGATTCAATATGGAAATCACATGCTTTGCAACCATTTTACATGATTTTTAAAATGTGGCCATCAACTTGAAAATATCCTAGAAGGTATGCAATTTTATCAAATTCTTTTAGGTGTTTTATGAACAGAAAATGCCAAGGGCCCCTGGGGGTGGCCACACTTCTGACCAGAGACTGGAGGGGTGGTTCAGGGTCTGTGGAAAAAGAATGGAGAGAGAGGAACTATGCGCGTTTGCACAGCCTAGGGCCTGCAGATGGAAGGACACACACACATGTGCTTTCTCTCCCCAGCTGCTACATCTTCCTCAGGACGGCAGGAAATGGGCTTTAAAATGCTTTTATTTATGAAAATGTAAGCAGTATTTCGGAGAAGGCAATGGCACCCCACTCCAGCACTCTTGCCTGGAAAATCCCATGGACGGAGGAGCCTGGAAGACTGCAGCCCATGGGGTTGCGAAGAGTCGGACACGACTGAGCGACTTCACTTTCACTTTTCACTTTCATGCATTGGAGAAGGAAATGGCAACCCCTCCAGTGTTCTTGCCTGGAGAATCCCAGGGACGGCGGAGCCTGGTAGGCTGCTGTCTATGGGGTCGCACAGAGTCGGACACAACTGAAGCGACTTAGCAGCAGCAGCAAGCAGTATTTTAAAAACAAGAAGGCAGCTCAGGGTGGACCTCCCAGTCGGTGCCAGGCAGCAGACGCCCCAGTGATCCAGTCTAGACTGGAGGGCTGGGCATGGGAGTATCTGTCAGACTGGAGCCTCCCTGCTGCCTCGGTCAACTGGTGTGGGAGAGACCCATATGCCAAACCTTCCCATCCAACAAGCGACCTTAAAAATCAAGCGATTGCTTCTACTCATGTGCTTTAACAGAGAAAACCATAATTCCAAAAGATACAGACGCCCCAGTGTTCCCAACAGCACTATTTACAAGAGCCAAGACATGGAAACAACCAGGATGTCCACAGACAGAGGAATGGATAGCAAGGCGATGGTCCAGATACACAGTGGGGTATTACTCAGCCACAAAAAGGGACAAAATGGTGCCATTTGCAGATCTGTGGACAGACCTCGAGACTGTCATACAGAGTGAAGTAGACCAGAGAGAGAAAAATATATCATATGTTAATTCATATATGTGCAATCTAGGAAAATGGTTCAGAAGAGCTCACGTGCAAAGCAGAAACTGAGACACAGACATAGAGAACAAGCATATGAACAATAAAGGGGGGAAGGGAGTGGGATGAACTGGGAGATTGGGATAGGTATATATACACTACTATTTATAAAACAGATAACTAACGAGGACCTGCTCGTTAATAAAGGGGGGAGGGGGTGCGGTATTTGTATATGGATAACTGATTCCCTTTGCTGTACAGCAGAAATTCACACAACGCGGTAAAGCAGCTATATCCCGGTAAAACATTTCTAAAAAATAGATTCATGTCATTCCTACTAAGCTGCTCTCTCCTTTGTAACAGACTGTCTCCTTGATTCATTCATTGATGCCAGAAAGAATCTATTATACGATGCATCTCAGGTCCACGCCAGGGGCAAGGGCTGCGAAGGTTATTGACAATCACACCCAAGAGCTGCAGGAAGTTGCATGTATGTCGTCCTCTGAGACCCACGCACCCAACCTGCAAGCTCTCACCCAGTCCCTAACCAGCTCCACACCCACGAAGAACACTGTGCTACCTCCTTCTAGCCTAAAACCTCCTAAAGATGCTTTTTACTCTTTCACATCTTGCTTCCTCCAGGACTCCTTATAGATAAGCCCTGTTTAACTCCTGTCTTTCTCATCATTGTCCTAACCCAGTGGTGTAATTCAAATCACCCATCTACCAGTTCTTCCTGGCACAGACTAATTTGGGAAAGTCCGGTACCTTTGCCCCATCCTCCTCTCCAGGCTTCCAGAAGCACAGTCTAGGTTTCAGGAGCAGAGGACTCAGAGGCATCTCCTCAAGTGAGCCAGTGTGGCTCCCTGGGGGACCCATCACCTGGGCAATCACCAGTAGCGAAGCAGTGAAAAGAACATTTATAACCCTCCTCTGTTCAGTATTTCTTGGAGCCATCGGAGGAGGCAGGCAACCCTCTCGCAGGTCCCATGACCACCAGGTGATGAGACTGGACTTGAACCTGGGGCTGTTTAAGCCCCAAGCTCCCACCTGAGCCCCCCACCAGCCTCCCACCTCTCATGTGTGGGAAGTGGGTCAAACACCCTGTGGGCTTGCAGTCACTCCCACACCCTCTCCTTGCTCTCAAGCAACCACAGGGATGCCTGGCTACAGACTAAGGTTCGTGGTCTCTCTCCCCATCTCTCCTTAGCACTGAAAGCTCTCAGAGTCAGCGCAGGAGCCAATTTTTCTTCCAGTTACTACTTAGAGGGCTCAGTATAACCCTAGTCACACAAACAGACTTCAAGGCGGCGGTCCGACAATCTCTGAAATAGCTTCCTTTGGGGATGGACCCCCTTAGCTCCAGCGTTTCCTACAATCCACTCCTTCATTCAGTAGGTATTGAATGAGCACTTACAATGTGCTGGACACTAGAGACACAGCAGTGAACAGAAGAAACTACCTACCTTGACAGAGTTTAAATTCTAGTAGGAGAGCAGTGAACTTCAATGCTGATGCTAGCTGCTAAGACGAATCACGACCATCTACATGAATGACTCCTTGGTACAACCGGGTGTGAATTATATAGCTACAATTTTTCTATTGATCTAGTATCTACCTTATCCAAGTTCTTCTTAAAAAATTAGAGATTAAAGATTTGCCTGCAGGGGGATCTAAAAAGCACACGTGAATAAGTAAAGGCATGCCCTTCACACTGCTGTGTAACACTTTCCAAATTCACAGACTGGTTCAAATGCAACTCCTTCTGACCCCTCCCCCGCCAGACCCCCTCCATCCTTTAGATGTCAGTTCAAATGTCGCTTCCTCCACAACCACAGCTACAACTCACGACTGCATCAGGGGCTTCTGCTGTACACGCCCAGGCACCTGCGTTTTTCTCAGCAGGCTCTGATCTTAGCATACAGCTTAGGTCCAGAGGCTTAAAAGAAGAGGGCAGGGATACTCTGTGTTCACAGGAGGGCTCCATCCTGCTGTAATTAATACAGAGTCTGGCACATAGGAGGTGTGCAACTAATACTTGTTAAGTCGGGGAGAAGGATACTGATTTGTTCCTTTCAAACATCTTCTAAACGTGGTCATGTTTAAGCTGAACTGGGCACAAGGAATCTGGTAGAGTGATACACTATTGAGGATAATTTAGATCAGGGAGATCTCAGTGGAGAGTGTTCAGCGTTTAGCATGTGCAGCTTTCACTAGACAGATGAAGATGCAATTGACAAATACCTACCATGCAGACTTCAGTAAGGACAGTCGGATCCTGCATGTAACTTGTTGCTGTTACTGCATGTAACTTGTTGCTGTTTGTTGCTTAGTCACCAAGTTGGGTCCAATTTTTTTGGAACCCCATGGACTGTAGCCCACCAGGCTCCTCTGTCCATGGGATTCCCCAGGCAAGAATACTGGAGTGAGTTGCCATTTCCTTCTCCAGGGGATCTTTCCAACTCAGGGATCAAACCCACATCTCCTGCATTAGCAGGCAGATTCTTTACCACTGAGCCACCTGGTACTGTTTAACAGTCTCTGTCCACTGACAGAGGAGATGGATAGAGGGAGAAAAAAAACTACTGAGTTTTCAGTTATTTGGGGGAAAAGACCATATAATCTGACTTGGGGTAAGGAGCATGTTCACCCTTCCCTTAGCTCAGCCATCCTCAAGATTTTCCTAGCATGCAGAAACTCAAGACTTACTAATTTTGCATTTAATCCAGAGAAATTTCTAGTCCCAAAAGAACCAAACAGGCCAATCAACAAACCTCCCACCCACAAGGGAGGAGGCAGGCAAGCCGGGCGGTGTGGCCAGCAGTGGCCAGCATAACCAGACCAACGGCTCTGACTAGCTCGTCCTGTGCTCCGGGGGAAGCTGCCTCAGCACCCCTCCACCCGCCACCCATGTCAGCATCAGCTCAGATGTGCTGAGGTCTCCAGCCCCTCTCTTCCACCCCGATGGTAAGGCACGCAGCCTACCAGAAACAATCCAATGTCACCCCCATTTCCATCCTATCCTGAAATGTATTCTTCTCTTCACTCTGTCCACTCTGACATGCTCAGCAGATTACCATTGCTGATGTATGTACATCAATTGAGGAAAAAAGTTAATGCTGTATTTTCTTGCAGAAATTAATTATTAAAAAAATTTTTTATTATTATTTTACTCTTGGTTGTGCCCCACAGCTTGTGGGATCTTAGTTCGCTGACCAAGAATCAAACCTGTGCCCCCTGCATTGACAGCACAGAGTCTTACTCACTGGACCCCGAGGGAAGTTTCCCAGAAGTTAATTCTTACTTGTTCCCAGAAATAGACAGTTCAAAAACATGAAAGACTTCAGGTTATTATGCTTAGTTAGCAGTTTTCAGCTGACTTGAAAAAAGAGTCTAAAAGTCAAATGGTCCCTTATTGAGATAGTGAGGAGATGACGTTATCATAAATCCAAGTTACATCAGGAAGAAAAGGGCAAGAGAGAAAATCACAAGTTGATACAGCCAAGAAGACAGAAGGAGCACAACACTGTAAACCAACTGTGCCTCAATAAAGAATACATTTAATAAAAGGAAGACAGGCCTGCCCGAGTTCAAGTATGGCAGCAGCTCGAACAGTATGAGAGACTTCTGCCGGTCAGATACTCTGCTCATAGCTGTGGATGACATGAGCCCATCGGACGGTACAGTTTAGTGAGATGGGCTGCACGGTACCCAGAGATCAGGCTCCAGACCCGGTCAGGAGATCTTGTCTCAGACAGCTGCCTGACCCTTTAAGTGACTTCCTGCCATGGCAGCTCACCTATAAAATGGAGATACTGATTACACTGATCAGGGTTATGACCATGTTAGATTCAGGTTGCATTTTTTAAAATCCCTGTATTCATCAAAGAACTGTGTTCACTCTTAAATATCAGCATTATAATGGGGGCAACTGGGGGCCTTACTAGAATCTACCCAGCAGCTGTCATGATGATCAAATGAGCGAATCACGTAACACCCTAAATGTGGCCCCCGGGCCATAGTAAGTACTCATTTTGCTTGTATCCATGATAAGGAGTATTTTACATGTTTATTTCCAAGTTGTATACAAAAATTACCTGGTAGGAAAAATGGAGTATTTTAGTGTATTTCTATGAATTGGAAATCTATTGTAAACCTACCTACTTACCCATGGATTGGTATGACAATTTTGTGTTTCAGGGGAAAATTTGAGAACGATGTAAAACCTAAACTTCATGCTTTGACAGCACTACAAATCAAATATAAATAATGTTATCTCAATTTATGCAGACCAAGCAAATAGTTCATCAGAGTCCAGAAGGCCTGAGTAAACATATCTGAATATTATTAAATTCTGTCCTGAGAAAACCCACTATTAGAGTAGCACCTGGAATAGTTAATAAATAAGGCTGTTGACTTTGGTTCTCCTATTCTGCTTTTGCAGCATGCCTTCAGAGCAATTACTATTCCATTACTGTTCACACAAGAGAAAATTTACTAGCCTGCAATTTAGAGGTAAGTGGGGTAGACAGAAGAAAATGGAGTCACCCACCAGGATCCAAGAAGCTGCAGACAACAGTCTAAATGCTTAAAAGACACACATTCATCACCACACACAATAACCCGGACTTGTCTTCATGTCTATTCATGAGAAAGAATAATCAGTGGAAAGCAGGTTGGAGGGAGAAGGAAGATGGGAAAAAGACAACAGGAAGAGGCCGAAGGGAGAAGGCCTTTGAAACCCGAGGAGTTATTCCTGATCCATTAAAATATCAAGATCCAGATGAAAATTGCTCGTGTCCAAGGAAAACCCTGTCAAAAATGAGCCACAGCTCAAGTACCATACATCCAAGGGAAAGTAAAAAAAATGTACAGTTTTAACACTGATAGACTAGGAAAGCTGTCCATCCTTCTAGACATCCATTTCACAAAATTCTCACATTTGATCAGACTCACAGTGTGACTATTAACATGCTCTTAGGAGGGAAGAAACAACACATGAGGGGCGTGTTTCGGGTAAAATCATCTTTGGATGGTGCTCACTAAAAGTATCTTTGAGGTTTCTTCAGTTCGAAAAGATAATCACTCTACACTAAGTAACTGTGTCAAGGGGATATGGAAAGGGAGCTCTCCTGTCTCCTTCCGGGAAACACATTAGTAATCTATTATTTAGGGGGGAAAGTGCCAAACACTGTAAATCTCAATATCCTTTGGATTATGGCTCCAATGAGCTGCACGTAAAGGGTTGAACATGTAACTAAATTATCAGAAAAGGGCAGGGTGAACTCGCCCCTCACCTCCCCCACTCCCAACCCCTGCCCAGCACACAAACAGCTTAACTGCACTCAGCACAACATCCAAAGGGCCTCTCTAGTTCACTACTTGCCAGAAACGTCTTCCAAATGCAATCTCATTAGCTGAGACCTTTCCTGAGCCTGTAACCGTTTTCGAAGTCAGCTTGTCTTCCAGCCTCACCTCCTTAAACGGAAAGTTAAACTTTTAAAAGTTCTTTCCTTGCTTGGAAAGTGATATTTTTTAACCTTTCGGTTCTACTGGTTTCCCCAAGGTGAAAGCAAGTTCACCTGAAAAGTGGCCTCTTTAAACTCAAGAAACCCTGGAAGGTTTTCTAGCAGAGGACAGAAATCTGATCAATAGTGTTATTGAAAAAATGTGACCAGCTACAGTCCCAATTGTCTGTGGCTGTTGCTTCCGTGAAAGCCTGGCAAATCCTTTGCAAATAAGCTTTTCCGGAGAGCTAGATGGGTGGGGTGTGCAGGCCGCAGGCAGCCAGGATTACCTGAGAGCCACAGTGTAAACTCCTATCAAGGCCACAAGAAGAGGCCACTGGGAACCGGATAACTCCAAGCACCTCTATCTCTGATGGGCAGCTCAGCTTCGGCCACAATTCACACAGCTTCCTTTGCAAATGGATTTGACTGTTAAATGTAGGATTGTTTGATGCAAATATTTATTTTCTGGCCTCACAGCTCAGTTGAAAGGGTAGCCTGAAAACTGGCTGGCTGGCTAGCTGGATGGGAGAAGAAAGCTCAATTCCAGCTAAGCTACCACGAAGGATTAATTGCACCAGAGTGCCTGTTGTGCCTTAAATTTAATTTGGAAACCTTTCATCTTTTACTTTCCTTCATTGGCAGCCAGTGCTTAGAGAGCTAATTTGTACCTGGTTCATTTTCCTCCTTTTATCTTATCTACGTTAACATCAACCATGGAAATGAGAAGCACTGTGAATAAAAGATGAAGCTTGCCTCGGGACATTCTTTCCTGAGGTACTGTGAATTACTTAAAAACTAATTTGTGTGTGCACCATAGAAAGGGCTGAGATATATGCCGGGCCCTCCAGCATCCCTGATCAGTGAGCTATAGTGTTTAGATGTCTTAACTGGTCCTACCTTTTCACCAAGAGAGCAATGTCTAGACTGCATTCCATGTGGAATCATTAATCTAGAACTGGTGGAGGGTAGGACATCCCATTAATATACAAGACTAAGGATGCATAATTTCCCCTAATCTGACTTCTTAGAGAGTTCAATCTTGCTTGCCATCCAAATAAAAGAATGTGCTGTAATAAAGAAAACTTAATATCTCAACATACATGCCTGGTGAACAGAGAGATACCTTTTTTGGTTCAAAAACCCTATATTGGGGGAGGGGTGGTGGGCAAGAAAGGGATTAGTACTAAAATTCCTGCCTGGGAGGAACCCCGAGAAGTTACAGGATTTAAATTCTAAGTGTATCATGCATATCATGCTTTTAAAAAAAATCCCTTCTGTTGTGTATTTAGTATACTTGGCACCTCTCCATAAATAAGAGACACACATGTTTGTAAGTTTATTTTGAATATTTCATTACTCCCAACCATACAAAACATTGGTATCTTAAAAGTTTAGCTTTTTCCCCCCTATATAGTTTTCTCTCGGCTGACGCTTTTTTTGGTCCCCATCCTCTCCTCTTTATCTTCTCTCTTTTCCCCTATGGAGCAATGAAAAAACCTCTTGCTGCTTCATATCCACCACGAACAAGACGTCTTTCAGTTTGGGAGGCATCAAAGAAAGACTGTGTTCTGGGCGGTTTCTCTCGTGCTCTCTGCCAACTCCTCCCTTCAGTCCAACGCCTCACACCAGCAGGCTGGAAGGGGGGAGCACCTGAGACTCACTGCCCTTCACAGCCCATTCCCCTAAAAGGTTAATTAATAAAAATGTGCACTGTTTTGCTTACCCAAGACTATACATTTTCACAAGCAGAACAACTTCCAAGTTGTATAAGAATGATGGTGTTCTGCAATATAAGGGTCTTGGCTTCAGAATACAAACCATGTCTTTTGGGGGCAGAATCACGATAAAACTAAACTTAAAAAAATCAGCTGATATTTTGAATCTTGGTTATAATGAAGACCAAACCATACAATGACAAGCTAATTGATTTCTTTAGAAGAAATACAGGAAGAAAGCCCTCCATCGTGAAAGCATGGAAGAGAGGAGAAGAGAGAAATTATTGGTCCTTTTATTCAAGAAGCAAGAGAGGATGAAAAAAGGGCAACAACTGACCCCAAGAAATGGATTTTTAAAGCCACACAGGCAGAAAAATGAAGATGGAGAGACACAGACTAGTTCTATCCTGAGGTTATGAAAGCCAAATTGAGACATTAGGATGAAAGTATGGGACGTTTGTGATTTCTGTAAAGTGTGTGTTAAGTCGTTTCAGTCCTGTCCGACTCCGTGCGATCCTGTGGACTGTAACCCTCCAGGTTCCTCTGTCCATGGGATGCTCCAGGCAAAAATATTGGAGTGGGTTGCCATGCCCTCCTCCAGGGGATCTTCCTGACCCAGGGATCAAACCCGCCTCTCTTATGCCTCCATCATTGGCAGGCGGGTTCTTTATCACTAGCGCCACCGGGGGATGTCTAGACATACAGATCGCCCAGTTTACTTAGGGGAAGGGAAGGGATGATGGAGTCTCAGAGTTAGGATGTCTGGGATTTGGGGAAGAGGAAGGCAACAGTCCCAAGGCATGTCAAAAAGTCTAAGGTCTTTTCCCGCTATATGTGTGGAGGAGGAACAAGAAAACTGTCAAAACCAGGCGACCCAGCCTCATTCGCAGAACACACACGCATGCGCACACACTCAGGCTGCAAAGCACCAGGCTCAGGGACGAACACCTGTTCCAACCCGGTGCCTGCTGGCTTTGTGCAACTATGCGCTCCGAGGGACACTGCCATCCCAGCAGCAGCGGGCCAGGCTGTGCTGGGGACCTCATGGCGAGGACCAAGCAGCAATGTCCGGTGCAAACGTGGCCAAAGAGGGGCCTCGAGAAGGGTCAGGAGAAGGAACCGGCAGTCCTGCTGATAACCTCGGGCTGTGAAAAAACAGAACCACAGGGCAGCACAGGGCAGTCCCAAACTCAGTTGCCAGAGGGATTCCTCGAAAAGGAGGTCATCTTTAGAGTCAAGAAGGGCCTTTGTGGGGTACAGGGAGAGATGGTGGGGAAGAACTCCCTAGAAGTCAGTGTTTTCACTAGTAATCATTTCCAGCCCAACAAACTGTAACAGAGAAATGGGTGTCTGGCTGATTCTTAGTCACCATCTTCAGCGTCCTCCTGATCTGGCTCTAGACTCAGAATCACACTTACGTGTACTGAAAAGGCCGTCAGAGACCACCTAGCCTGCCCCCAGGGCGCAGCACCCCTCTCCTTGCAGCCTAGCCTCTCGGGGCTCCATCCTCAGGCCGGCCAGAGCCCAGTTTCTAGAAATCCTCCAGGAGCCTCACAGCTGCACCACCGCTTCAAATCGCGGGGCCGGTGAGTGTGTGTGTGTCTCCGTGTGTGTGTTGCGGTGGGAGGGGGGAAAGGGGGAAGGAAAGCCCCCGCCAGACTCTCTTCAGGAGTCCCGGAGGTCCTCCCACCCTCCTCCAACCCCGGGGGATCAGCGCAAGCCGCGGCGCTGCGCCTGGAGTCCCGAGTGGGCGCGCGGGGAAGGGCAGCCGTGGCAGGACCAGCCCGATGGGGTGTCCTCCCGCCCGCCCGGGCCTGCCGCTACCTCCTGAAAGAGCTCCAGACTGTAGGTGTTGTCGTCGTCGGCGAAGAAGAGCACGCCGGGCTGCGCGCGCTGGTGCCCGTGCCTTTGGCGCAGCCAGGCGAGGCCGGCGTTGCGCTGCTCGGTAGCGCGCGGCAGCCCGGGCCGCTTGTAGCGCCGGGGCGTGGGGACGTGCAGGTGAGTGCTGGGCAGCCCCGCGCGCGCCAGGAAGCGGCTCACCAGCTCGCTGCGCGCCGCCGCGTCCTCCACCAGGATCCAGTGCAGCTGCGCCACCTGGCGGAATGTGTTGGCCAGGCGGGTCAGCTCGGCCTTCTGCACTGGGCGGCTGTAAGTGGGCGTGATGGCATAGATGGTGGGCAGCGGCGGCTCGGGCGGCGGCGGCCGCGGCCGCGGCCACGATTCGTTGCGTGGCTCGCGGCCGCGCCCCGGGCCGCCCCGGCGGAGCGGGAGCCGGGCGCCCCCGCGGCCCCCGGAATAGGGCGCGAAGTAGGGGCGCGGGGTGAGCCGGGGCGCGGGCCTGCGCGTGTCCACGTCGAGCATGATGATGACGATCAGGATCCAGGGCAGGAGGATGAAGAAGCGGCTGAACAGCACAGACTTCATGGTGCGCTCTCCCCCGACCTCTCCGACGCCCCGAGCGGGGCTGAGCCGGGGCACCCCAGCGCGCAGTTTGGACAGCGCTGGCGTCCGCGCTCAGGAAGCCGCGGCCCGCGCGCACTCCATGGGGCGGCGGGGCGCTGCGGGGGCGCCGAGCCGGGCGTGCAGGATCCGCGCAAGTGGCGGGGAGCTCCGGCTTACAGGGCGTGCAGGCAGGCGGGGAGGTCCCTACTCCGGGTAGTCGGCGGGAAGCGGGACTCGGTCCAGCCGTGCGCGCCGCCGGCCCCGGAGTTGTGCGGGGCGCCGGGAAGGTGGTGATCCAACCGCGCTCTTTCCGAAGCTTGGGAACTGGGAGCCGTCCCGCGGCTCAGCAAGCAAAGGGACTCCAGCCGTGGGTCCCTGGTGCGCTCTCGGGGTGAGGAGACAGGCGTGGGAGACAGGCGACGAGCGCTCTCCTTCGTTACATCCCAGCCGAGGTGGCGAGGACCGAAAGCGAAGCTTGGGATGTGTTGCGCCCAGCTCGGTTCACGCGCCGCCGCGGAAGCCTGTGCCCGGGTCTCTTCGCTCAGCGCTGCTCTCGATAGAACCTCTCCGGGCTCCGGCAGCAAGATCCCAAAGCCTGGAAAGAAAGAAAAAGCGAGGGGGCGGGGGCGCTGCAGACTCCAGCATCCCACCCCCACCCACCCCCG
>SJYX01015330.1:5872-16694 GCA_006410675.1 Oreotragus oreotragus | reverse complement strand
TATATCTTTCCTTTTCTCCTTTGCCTTAAGCTTCTCTGCTTTTCTTAGCTATTTGTAAGGCCTCCTCAGACAACCATTTTGCCTTTTCACATTTCTTTTTTTGGGGAATGGTCTTGATCACTGCCTCCTGTACAATGTCACGAACCTCCGTCCATAGTTCATCAGGCACTCTGTCTATCAGATCTAATCCCTTAAATCTGTTTCTCACTTCCTCTGTATGATCATAAGGGATTGGTCATACTTGAATGGTCTAGTGGTTTTACCTACTTTTTCAATTTAAGTCTGAATTTGGAAATAAGGAGTTCATGATCTGAGCCACAGTCAACTCCAGGTCTTTTTTTTTTTTTTGCTGCCTATATAGAGCTTCTCCATCTTCAGCTGCAAATAATATAATCCATCTGATTTTGGTATTGACCATCTGGTTACGTCCATGTGTAGAGTGTTCTCTTGTGTTGTTGGAAGAGGGTGCTTTCTATGACCAGTGTGTTCTCTTGGAAAAACCCTGTTAGCCTTTGCCCTGCTTCATTTTGTACTCCAAGGCCAAATTTGCCTGTTATTCCAGGTATCTCTTAACTTCCTACTTTTGCATTCCAGTCCCCTGTTGTGAAAAGGACATTTTTTGGGGGGTGCTAGTTCTAGAAGGTCTTGTAGGTCTTCATAGAATTTTTCAACTTCATCTTCTTCAGCATTACTGGTCAGGGCATAGATTTGGATTACTATGATATTGAATGGTTTGCCTTGAAATGAACAGAGATCATTCTGTCATTTTTGAGGTTGCATCCAAGTACTGCATTTCAGACTCTTTTGTTTACTATGATGGCTACTCTGTCTCCACGGTAGTAGATATAATGGTCACCTGAGTGAAATTCACCCATTCCAGTCCATTTTAGTTCACTAATCCCTACAATGCCGACGTTCATTCTTGCCAACTCCTGTTTGACCACTCCCAATTTACCTTGATGCATGGACCTAACATTCCAGGTTCCTATGAAATATTATTCTTTACAGCATTGGACTTTAGTTTCATCACCAGCCACATCCACAGCTGGGTGTTGTTTTTGCTTTTGTTCCATCTCTTCATTCTTTCTGGAGTTATTTCTCCACTGATCTCCCACAGCATATTGGGCACCTTCCAACCTGGGGAGTTCATCTTTCAGTGTCATCTCTTTTTGCCTTTTCATACTGTTCATGGGGTTCTTAAGGCAAGAATACTGAAGTGGTCTGCCATTCCCTCTCTAGTGGACCAAGTTTTGTCAGAATTCTCCACCATGACCCATCCATCTTGGGTGGCCCAACATGGAATGGCTCATAGTTTCACTGAGTTAGACAAGGCTGTGGTCCATATGATCAGATTGGTTAGTTTTCTGTGATTGTGGTTTTCATTCTCTTTGCCCTCTGACGGATAAAGATAAGAGGCTTATGGAAGCTTCCTGATGGGAGAGACTGCCTGAGGGGGAAACTGGGTCTTGTTCTGATGGGCAGGGCCATGCTCAGTAAATCTTTAATCCAATTTTCTATTGATGGGCTGGGCTGTGTTCCCTCCCTGTTGTTTGACCTGAGGCAAAACTATGGTGGAGGTAGTAAAGAAAATGGGGACCTCCTTCAAAAGGTCCCATGCACGCACTGCAGCACTCAGTGCCCCCGACCCTGCAGCAGGCCACCGTCGAACCCCCGTCTCCTTCGGAGACTCTTAGACACGGGCAAGTCTGAGTCAGTCTCTTGTTGGGTCACTGCTCCTTTCTTCTGGGTCCTGGTGCACACAAGTTTCTCTTTTTGCCCTTCAAGAGTCTGTTTCTGCAGGCCTGTGTAAGTCTGGCAGCTCTATGGTGGGGTTAATGGCAACTTTCTCAAAGAGGGCTTATGCTATGCCCAGGTATGCTGCACCCAGAGTCCCTGCCCCCGCAGCTGGCCACTGCTGACCCATACCTTCACAGGAGACACTCAGACACAGTTCTGGCTCAGTCTCTGTGGGGTCTCTGGGTCCTGGTGGGCACAAGGTTTGTTTGAGCCCTCTGAGCATCTCTGGAAGGTAAGGGGTTTGATTCTAAATGCCATTTCACCCCTCCTACCATCTTGCTGGGGATTCTTCTTCGCCCTTGGATGTGGGGTATCTTTTTTTGGTGAGATCCAACATTCTCCAGTCGATGGTTGTTCAGCAGTGAGTTGTAGTTTTGGAGTTCTCATAGGAGAAGATGAGCTCATGTCCTTCTACTCTGCTATCTTTCTGGGATAATAGAATAGTGGAAATCACTGCTGCTTAACAGAAAAATGAATGAAAAGAAATGAGGACAATTTAAGAGACAACTCCCACCCCCACCCCCAGCCCAGGGACAAGATCAGGCACACTTAGTATATTTATTACAGAGGTCCCAAGAGGAGGTTGAGAGAGAGAGAGAGAGAAAGGGCCTGAAAAAGTAATTGAAGAGATAGTAGCTGAAAACTTCTCTAACCTAAGAAAGGAAGATTAACAAGGTTAACCTGCAGAGGAACACACCAAGACACATTGTAATCAAAATGACAAAAATTAAAAATAAAGAAGGACTATTAAATGCAGCAAGAAAACACAACAAATATACAAGAGAACTCCCACAAAGATATCAGCTGATTTTTTAGCAGAAACACTGTGTACCAGAAGGGATTGACATGATAAGTTTAAGGTGAAAGGGGAAAAAAATACAAACAAGATTACTCTATCTAGCAAGGATCTCATTCAGATTCATCAGAGAAATCAAAAGGTTTACAGACACACAAAAGCTAAGAGTCCTGCACCACCACATGTTAAAGGAGCTTCTCTAGGCAAAAAGAGAAAGCCACAACCAGAATCTACACAACTGTAAAAGGTCACAGTAAAGGCAAACACACAGAAGGTAGGAAATCATCCAAATACAAAACGAGTAGGGAGGTTAAACGACAAAAGCTGTAAAAGCAACTTATCTACAATAAGCAGTTAAGGGATACACACAAAATTAATATGTAAAATATGATATCAAAAGAGTAATATTGAGGGGAGGAGAGTACAACATAGTTTTTTTTTTTTTTAATGCATTTGAAATGAACAGATTGGAAACTTAAAATATCAAGTGTAGATAGATGGTGATATAAAAATCTCATAGTAACTGCAGATCAAAAATAACTGATATACAGACAAAAACTGTAAAAGGAATACAAGCATAAAATTAAAGACAGTCATCAAATCACAAGGGGAGAGGACAAAAGAAGAATAAAGAGAGGGGAAAGACCTGCAAAGAATGTCCAAAAATATTAATAAACTGGCAATTAGAACATACATATTGATAATTACCTTAAATGTAAATGGGTTAAATATATCAACTAAAAGACATAGAGTGGCTGGGCGGATACTGTATTTTAATAAAATGAAGAACCTAGAAAAAATGCACCAGTTTTTAGAAAGGTACAATCTCTGAAGACTGGATCAATAAGAAACAGAAAACACAAACAGACCAATCACAAGTAATGAAATTGAATCAGTGATTAAAAAACTCCCAACAACAGAAGTCCAGAACAAGATAGCCTCACTGGCAAATTCTATCAAACATTTAAATAAGAGTAGTTAACACCTATTCTAACAATTGCAGAGGAAGGAACACTTGAGAACTCATTCTGTAGGGCCACCATCACCCTGATAACAACAAGAGAGAAAATAACTGCCAAAAAGAGAAAATCACACGCCATTATTACTGTTGAAGTTAGACACAAATATCCTCAACAAAATACNAAACATTTAAATAAGAGTAGTTAACACCTATTCTAACAATTGCAGAGGAAGGAACACTTGAGAACTCATTCTGTAGGGCCACCATCACCCTGATAACAACAAGAGAGAAAATAACTGCCAAAAAGAGAAAATCACACGCCATTATTACTGTTGAAGTTAGACACAAATATCCTCAACAAAATACTAGCAAATAGATTAGAAAGATCATATACAATGATCAAATGTTATTTATCCCAGGGATGCCAGGAGTTTTCAGTATCTGTGAATCAACTAGTGTGATACATCACATTAACAAATTGAAGAATAAAAACCAATGATCATCTCAATAGATATAAAGAAAGCCTTTGATAAAACTCAACATCCATTTATGATGAAAGCTCTCCAGAAAAAGGGCATAGAGGGAGCCTGTGCTGTGCTGTTCCTAGTCACACACTGTGTCCAATTGTTTGTGACCCCATGGACCGCACACCACCAGGCTCCTCTGTCCAGGCAAGAATACTGGAGTGGGTTCCATGCCCTTCTCCAGGGAATCTTCCCAACCCAGGGATCAAACCCAGGTCTCCAGCATCGCAAGCAGATTCTTTACCAACTGGGCCACCAAGGAAGTCCAAGAATACTTGAGTGGGTAGTCTGTCCCTTCTCTAAGGGATCTTTCAGTCCAGGAATCAAACCAGGTCTCCTGTTAGCTGAGCTAACAGGGAAACCCAGACGAGCCTACCTCAACACAGTAAAGGCCATATATGACAAGCCCACAGCTAATATCATACTTGACGGTGAAAGCTGAAAGCATTTGCTCTAAGATCAGGAGCAAGACAAGAATGTACACTCTCGCCAGTTTTATTCAATGAAGTTTCAGCGGTCAGCCACAGTGATCAGAGAAGAAAAAAGAAAAGAAAGTCACATAGGAAAAGAAGTAAAATCATCACTGTTTGCAGATGATGTGATACTATACATAGAAAATCCTAAAGAGGCAAACTTGGAAGAAAAGCTATGATAAACCTAGAGAGAGTATTAAAAAGCAGAGACATCACTTTGCTGACAAAGATCCATATAGTAAAAGCTATGGTTTTTCCAGTTTAGTCATGTATGGATGTGAAACTCGGACCATAAAGAAGGCTGAACACTGCAGAATTGATGCTTTTGAACTGTGATGCTGGAGAAGATCTTGAGAGTCCCTTGGACTGCTAGGAGATCAAACCAGTCAATCCTAAAGGAAATCAGCTTTGAATATTCGTCTGAAGGACTGATGCTGATGCTGAAGCTCCAGTACTTTGGCCACCTGATGCGAGAGCCAACTCATTGGAAAAGACCCTGATGCTGGGAAAGATTTAGGGTTGGAGGAGAAGGGGATGACAGAGGATGGGAGGGTTGGATGGCATCACTGACTCAGTGGACATGACTCTGAGCAAACTCCTGAAGATAATGCAGGACAGGGAAGCCTAATGTGCTGCAGCTCATGGGTTGCAAAGAGTCAGACATGACTGAGCAATTGAACAACAACAAAGTTGCAATCAGAAAACTACTAGAGCTCGTTAATGAATTTAGTAAATTTGAAAAATTAATACATAGAAATCAGTTGTATTTCTATACACTGACCACGAGAAAAGAAATTATAGAAAAAAATCCCACTTAGTATCTCACCAAGAAGAATTAAATACCTAGGAATAAACCTACCTGAGGAGGCAAAAGATCTGTACTCTGAAAATAATAAGACACTGATGAAAGCAGCTGAAGATGACACAAATGGATGCAAAGATGTGCTATGTCACTGGATGGGAAGAGTCAGTGTTGTCTTCAGTAAAGATGTGCTTTGTCATTGGATGGGAAGAGTCAATGTTGTCTAAGTTACTATACTCCCCAAAGAAATATACAGATACAATGCAGTCACTATCAATTTACCCATTTTATTTTTCACAGAGCTAGAAAAGATAATTTTACAGTTTGTATGGGAACACAAAAGATGCAGAATAGCCAAAGCAATCTTGAGAAAGAAAAACGGAACCGGAGGAATCAGGCTCTTTAAGGTCAGACTACACTATAGAGCTACAATAATCATAACAGTGTGCTACTGGCACAAAAACAGAAATGTAGATCAGTGGAAGAGGATAGAAAGCCCAGAAATAAACCCATGCATCTATGGGTCAATTAATCTATGACAAAGAATGCAAGAATATACAATGGAGAAAACTGGACAACTAGTTATAAAAGAATGAAATTAGAACACTCCCTAATACATAAATAAAAATAAACACAAAATGGATTAAAGACCTAAATGTAAGACTAGATTCTTTAAAACTCATACAGGAAAACATAGGACTGTCTTCGACATAGATAGCAGCAAGTTTTTTTGGCTCCTTCTCATACAGTAATGAACATAAAAGCAAAAATAAGTGAATGGGACCTAATTAAACTTAAGAGCTTTGCACTGAAAAGGAAACCATATACAGGATGAAAAGACAACCCTCAGAATGGGAGAAAATATTTGCAAATGAAACAACTGACAAAGGATTAATCTCCAAAATATATAAAACAGTTCATACAGTTCATTGTCAAAAATAAAAACAAAAAAAAAACAAAAAAGAACCTAATCAAAAAGAAGACATACAGATGGTCAAAAGACACATGAAAATATGTTCAACATTGATAATTATGAGAGAAATGCAAACCAAAACTACAATAAAGTGTCACCTCACACCAGTCAGAATGGCCATCATCAAAACAATCTGCAAATAATAAATGCTGGACAGCATGTGGTGAAAAGGAAACCCCTGACTCTGTTGGTGAGAATGCAAATTTGTACAGCCACTGTGGAGAATAGTATGGAATTTGCTTTAAAAACTAAAAATAGAGCTGGCATATGAATTTGAAATCCCATTCCCTGGCATATATATACACAGAAAACCATAATTAAAAAAATACATGCACCCCAATGTTCCCTGAAGCACTGTTCACAGTAGCCAATGCATGGAAGAAACCCAAGTGTCTAGCAACAGAGGAATGGACAAAGATGTGGTACATATATACAATGGAATATTTCTTAACCTTATATATGAATAAAATAATGCAATTTCCCACAACATAGACCTAGAAACTATCATACTAAGTGAAGTAAGACAGAGAAAAATGAATATCATGTGATAACACATATGTAGACTCTGAAAAAATGATACAAATGAACTTATTTACAGAACAGAAACTCACAGATATGAAAAAAGAACTTATCTTTACCAAAGGGGAAAGGGATGTGGGGGAAGGGATAAATTAGGAGTTTGGGATTAGCAGATAAAGAATACTATATATAAAAATAGATGACTGCTCCTGCACACACTGCACACAATGAGGTGTCACTTGCTTCAGGACCTCACTTCAGACAGAGATCAAGCCCTGAGCCTTTGGAGTGGGAGCACTCACTCCAAGACCTTAGACCAGCAGAGAACTCCTAACCCTAGGGAGTATCAAACAGTGAGAATTCCCACACAGGGAGCCACTTGAATACAAGTCTTGGCATCACCTAATCACCAGTAGCACCCTGTGCAGGATGCCTCATCTGAACAACAAACAAGGCAAAAATACAAACCCAGTCACCAGCAGAATGGATTATCACCTCACTCAGCCCTCCCCATCAGAGGTAAAAAACAAAACAAAACAAAACTCAGCACATATCTCACCCTATATGACCAACATTACAAGGGCAGAAACCAAAAGGAAGAAAGAATCAACCTTGAAGCCTGGGAAAAGGAGACCTCAAACACAATAAGTTTAGAAAAAAAATTATGAAAAAGCAGAGAAGTACTGCACAAGTGAAGGAACAAGCTAGAAACACACAAGTGCAAATAAATGAAGAGGAAATAGACTGCTGCTGCTGCTGCTAAGTCGCTTCAGTTGTGTCCAACTCTGTGCGACCCCATAGATGGCAGCCCACCAGGCTCCCCTGTCTCTGGGATTCTCCAGGAAAGAACACTGGAATGGGTTGCCATTTCCTTCTCCAATGCATGAAAGTGAAAAGTGAAAGTGAAGTCACTCAGTTGCTCAGTCTGACTCTAGCGACCCCATGGACTTCAGCCCACCAGGTTCCTCCATCCATGGGATTTTCCAGGCAAGAGTACTGGAGTGGGGTGCCATTGCCTTCTCCAGGAAATAGGCAAACTACCTGAAAAAGAATTTAGAATAATGATAGTAAAGATGATAAAAAACCTTGAAAACAGAATGGAGAAAATGGAAGAATCAACAAAAACCTATAAGAATTAAAGAATAAACATACAGAGAAAAACAACATAATTCATGAAATTAAAAATATTCTATAAGGAATCAATAGCAGAATATATGAAGCAGGACAGATCAGTGAGCTGGAAGGTACATGGTAGAAATCACTGCTGAAGAGCAGAATAAATTAAAAAGAATGAAAAAAACTGAGGATAGTTTCAGAGACCTCTGGGACAATATCAAACGCACCAAAATTTGAATCATAGGGGTCCTAGAAGAAGAGAAAAACAAAAATTTTTAATTATGAAAAAATTTTTGAAGAGATTATAGTTGAAATTTTCCCTAATATGGAAAAGGAAATAGTCAATAAAGTCCAAGAGATATGAAGAGTCCCATACAGGATAAACTCAAGGAGAAACACACCAGGACACCTACTAATAAAACTAAAAAAGATTAAACAGGAAAAAAGAATATTAAAAGCAGCAAGGGAAAAGAAACAAGTAACATACAAGGGAAACACCCTACGTTTAACAGCTGATCTTTCAGCAGAAACCCTGAAGGCCAGAAGGGAATGGCAGGATATATTTAAGTATTGAAAGGGAAAAATCTACAACCAAGATTACTCTACCTGGCAAGGATCACATTCAAAACTGATGGAGAAATCAAAAGCTTTTCAGACAAGCAAAAGTTAAGTGGATTCAGTACCACCATACCAGCTTTACAACAAATGTTAAAGGGACTTATATAGTCAGGAAATACAAGAGAAGATAAAGGTCTACATAAACAAATCCCAAACAATTAAGAAAATGGCAATAGGAGCATATATATCAACAATTACTTTAAATATAAATGGATTAAATGCTCCAACCAAAAGACACAGACTGGTTGAATGGACATAAAAATAAGACCCATATATATGCTGTCTACAAGAAACCCACTTCAGACCTAAAGACACATATAGGCTGAAAGTGAGAAAACTGAAATCGTATCAAGCATCTCTTCTGACCATAGGGCTATGAGATTAGATATCAATTACAAGAGAAAAAAAAACTGTAAAAAACACAAACACATGGAGATTAAACAATACATTTCTAAATAATGAACAGGTTACTGAAGAAATCCAAAGGGAAATTTAAAAAAATCCTAGAAACAAATGACAATGAAAACACAACAACTCAAAACCTATGGGATGCAGCAAAAGCTGTTCCAAGAGGGAAGTTTATAGCAATACAATCCTACCTCAAGAAACAAGAAAAACATTGAACAGACAACCTAACTTTACACTTAAAACAACTGGAAAAAGAAGAACAAAAAACCCCAAAATTAGTAGAAGGAAAAAAAATCATAAAGATATGAGCAGAAATAAATGAAAAAGAAATGAAAGAAACAATAGTAAAGGTTAATAAAACTAAAATCTGGTTATTTGAAAAGATGAAGAAAATCGACAAGCCTTTAGCCAGACTCATCAAGTAAAAAAGAGAGAAGAATTAAATCAGCAAAATTAGAAATGAAAAAGAAGTTACAGCAGACAATGCAGAAATACAAAGGATTATTAGAGACCATTATGAACAACTATGTGACAATAAAATGGATAACCTGAAAGCAATGGACAGATTCTTAGAAAAGTTCAATCTTCCAAGAGTAAACCAGGAAGAAATAGAAATTATGAACAACCCAATTACAAGCACTGAAATTGAAGCTGTGATCAAAAATCTCCCAAAAAACAAAAGCCCAGGACCAGATGGCTTCACAGGTGAATTCTACCAAACATTTAGAGAAGAGCTAATGCCTATCCTTTTAAAATGCTTTAAAAAAATTACAGAGGAAGGCACATTTCCAAACTCAATCTATGATGCCACCATCACCCTGATATCAAAACCAGACAAAGATAGCACAAAAAAAGAGAACTACAGGCTAATATCACTGATAAACATAGATGCAAAAATCCTCAACAAAATTTTAGCAAACAAAATTCAGCAACACATCAAAAAGCCCATACAGCATGATCAAGTTGGGTTTATTCCAGGGATGCAAGTATTCTTTAATACACACGAATCAATCAATGTGATACACCATATTAACAAATTGAAGGATAAAACCATATGATAATCTCAGATGGAGAAAAAAACTTTGACAAAATTAAGCACTGGTTTATGGTTAAAATTACTCAAAAAATGGGCGTAGAAGGAATCTAGCAAAGGCCATATATGATAAGCCCACAGCAAACATTCTCAATGGTGAAAAAAAATAAAGCATTACCTATAAAATCAGGAACAAGACAAGGGTGTCCACTTTCACCACTATTATTCTACATAGTTTTGTAAGTCCTAACTATAGCAATCAGAGAAGAAAAAGAAATAAAAGAAATGCAGATTGGAAAAGAAGTAAAGCTCTCACTATTTGCAGATGACATGAAATAGCTGTCAGCGGAGGCCTTACAAATAGCTGTGAAAAGAAGAGAAGTGAAAGGCAATGGAGAAAAGGAAAGATATACAAAATTGAATGCAGAGTTCCAAAGAATAGCAAGGAGAGATAAGAAAGCCTTCCTCCGTGATCAATGCAAAGAAATAGAGGAAACAATAGAATAGGAAAGACTAGAGATCTCTTCAAGAAAATCAGAGATACCAAGGGAACATTTCATGCAAAGATGGGCTTAATACAGGAGAGAAATGGTATGGACATAAGAGAAGAAGATATTAAGAAGAAGCGGCAAGAATACACAGAAGAACTATACAAAAAAGATCTTCATGATCCAGATAATCATGAAGTTGTGATCACTCACCTAGAGCCAGACATCCTGGAATGTGAAGTCAAGCGGGCCTTAGGAAGTATCACTATGAACAATGCTCATGGAGGTGATGGAATTCCAGTTGAGCTCTTTCA